>SJYC01142943.1:0-12781 GCA_006408675.1 Madoqua kirkii
TGTGGCAAAGCTGTTGCCATTTGCATCTTTCACATGAACTACATCAAAAGAACCTGGATGTCTCTCCCGGTTTGTAATCACACCAATTCTTCCCAAGTTAGCACCTCCAGTCACCATGCACAGGTTACCAGTGTCAAATTTGATGAAATCAGTAATCTTGCCAGTCTCCAAGTCAATCTGAATGGTATCATTCACCTTGATGAGAGGATCAGGGTAATGGATGGTACGAGCATCATGGGTTACCGGATGAGGGATACCTTTTGTCCCTACAAAAATCTTTCTTACTTTGTACAATTTATACTTGGCCTCCTCAGGTGTCATATGATGAATGGCAAAGCGACCCTTGGTGTCACAGATCAAACGAAAATTCTCTCCACTCTTATCAATGCTGATGACATCCATAAAACCAGCAGGGTAGGTTATATCTGTGCGGACTTTGCCATCAATCTTAATGAAATGCTGCATACAAATCTTCTTTACTTCATCTCCAGTTAGGGCATACTTAAGTCTATTCCTTAGGAAAATGATTAGGGGGAGACATTCCCTTAGCTTGTGGGGGCCAGTAGATGGATGAGAGGCAAACACACCAGTCGGTTTATCCAGCATCCAATGTTTGGGAGCTGCTAGGCGTTTCAGGTGCTTCTTGGGACCCCGAGCCATGGCTGCGCTAGGCACGAAAAGAGTCTGTTTATTTTTTAAAGCATTGAAGTATTTAAATTAACTGAGTAAGGGCATTATAGACTATATTTTGTTTCCAATGAAAATAATGATTTTCTGGGTAGAAGTATGTATTAAGACATAAAAATGTACATCCTAAATACATGCACTCTATGTTCAGTCAGGTATACCTTATGAGTGCATTCAGTTGTATCCAACTCTACAAGCCCCTGGATGGTAGCCTGCCAGACTCTTGTCCATGGGATTTTTCAGGCAAGAATATTGGAGTAGGTTGCCATTTCCTCCACCAAGGGGTTACACCTTATACAAATGTTCAGAACTTGTCATGTTATAGTAATTTTACTGGTTTTTGGGGGAGGGACGGTTAAAATATTTTAGTTGAAGGATAATTGCTCTATGGTGTTGTGTTAGATTCTGCTGTTACCAAGTTTCATTATCATTTGTATCATTCGTTGCTACTGGATCAGTATGATTGAGTTGGAATGATGTACCTCTATCAACTTTTCCCAACTCCATGTTCAGTGACATCATGTTGTTAGTTTGAAATTGGCCATGCTAACAATATTTGTATTCGGAAAACTGGAAAACACTAGAAACCTGGACTTCGTTATATTATTGAAAGTCTAGATTTTAAAATATGTGGATAGTGCAGATTAAACTACATGGTATATGTGGTAATTACATTGTATATAGCACACACAAAAATTGAGGATAAAAAGGAGCTATTTATTTGTTAATGAAAAGAAAAATAGGTGAAAGATATGAACAGATATTTTACCAAGAAGACATACAGATGGCAAATGAACCATGTGGAAAAAGAAAGATCAACATTATTATTCCTTAGGGAGATGTAATTAAAATGACTATTTCCTTAAATTCAAAATTTAAGGAAATCCAAAAGACTGACCATACCAAGTAGTGGCCAGAAATTGGAAGCATTTTACATGCTCCTGGTGGGGATATAAAAACAATCTATAAATGTAGATCATAGTTTGTCAGTTTTCTAAGTTAAACATTCACCTATTTTATGACTCAGGCTTTATACTTTGAATTACTAACACAGTGTAAGTAAACATCCATACATTCATACAGAACATATAAACATTCTAGCACCTTTATTTACAATAACCCACAGTAGAAATAACCCAAGTGACCATAACCAGATGAATGGATGAACAAACAATGTAACTATAGAAACAATACTATTCAGCAATAAAGGATGTACTACTTATATATTATCGCTTAAGAATCTCAAAATATTTAGATTCTTCACTTCAAATAGATACAGTATATCATATGTCAACAACACCTGAATAAAAATTTACAAAATGACTCAAAAGAAAAATCTAGGTCTGTCACACTTTTTAGGAAATCAGATCTTGAGAAATCCCTAGTGGCCCAGTGGCTAGGAATTGCCACTTTCACTGCCATGGCCCAGGGTTCAGTCACTGGTGAGGGAACTATGATCCTGGAAGCCTCAAAGAACAACCAAAACCAAAATGAAAACTCTTCATGTCTCACAATCCTATATCGCCTTTCTTTTCTGATGACCTTGGAGAAGCACCCTTGTCTTAGTGGCAGCAAATACTGATGAGAATAGATTTCTTCCCACCTGAGTTAACAGGAATGCTGGCTGATACAGAGCCACACTGTGGATGAAGGGATCTTTCTGTTTGTTTCTCTGTCTTTGTGGCAGTGGCCTTTGGCTGAACATTCCAGATGTTCAGGCATCTGTGCACACTGATACTGCACAGTCACAGTCACTGGAGCATCTGCTGATGCAATGTTAGGACACACTCCACCTACTTCACTACAATCTCCTCTGCTCCAGGGTTACTTGACGAACATGGTTCCCTCCAGCCCTGTAGTCTTACAGTGGAACTATCTAGTGAATTCTAGGGATCAGGACATGTGGTTCTTTTATAGGTTAACTGCTGAGCATTATGTGATCATTCACTGTGAATAACAATTCATGCTTCCAGAAGCACTGGAGGTTGTCACTTCATGGCTCCTCAGATGTTTTCTGAGCCCACAAAAAAACCCGATACACAGTCCACAAATCAGAACCCCAAAGCCTTGCAGTCTTTCTGAGGAGACCTTGAGCAACAACGTATTTACATTAGGCCAACCCCACAGAGAGCTACATTCTTCAATCATACTGATGTGAGGCACACAAAGCACAGGACCCCCATGAAAGCTGTGCCACCATTAATGCTGGTAGAGCCCAATTTTCTTCCGATCACCTCATATAAAGTGAACAGAATCCCCAGACCAAAAGGGCTGAAGCATTAATGCCTTTATTATTGCAAAATGCAAAGGAATACAAGGCATGCAGTTCTCAGTTTGGTGACTTGGAGGCTGGGAAAATCAGAAGTGTCACCAGAAATTAACATGTCCCTGAAGGCAAGTGCCAACAGAACTGAAACTGGGTCCACTGGGCCCAAATTGAGTGAGGTCCACACCCTAGTTTCGGAATGAGAATGCCATAAGAGCTAAGACTACTCATTACTTCCCTCCACAGAAAGGGATAGGACAGAAGTCAGCTTCCCTGAGCATGTTGGGAGGTAATTTCCACACTGTGTGAAACTGCCAGGTGATAGAAATGAAACTGGCAGTGACATAAAGCTGGAAAGGGCCTGGCAGGTAATTGAGCCACAAGGGAAGCCCCTAATAAAGTAATGCACAGCTTCCTAAAGTTTCCTACATACCTGGAACTTAAGGGGACTCTCCCCAGTGTAGATTTTCAGACGCATTAGATGGCTCAGTCACAACTTCTCCAGTGTAAACATACTAGAAGGAAACAGCACATCCCAGCATATCTAAGGCCTTTGACTGGTATGACATCTCTGGGGTTGAATGAGGTCATATTTGTAGCTGAAAAGTTTTTTTTCCAACATTCACTGCACTCAGGACCTTTTTCGAACGTGAACTCTCTGGTGCTGAATGAGGCTGGAACTTTGGCTAAACGATTTTCCACATTCCCCACACTCATAAGGCCTTTCTCCAGTGTGAACTCTCAGGTGTTTAATAAGGTTAGATTTACAGCTAAATGATTTCCCACATTCACTGCACTCAACAGGCCTTTCTCCAGTGTGAACTCTCCAGTGATTCTTGAGGTTGGAGCTATGGCTAAATGATTTCCCACAGTCCCCACACTCATAAGGCCTTTCTCCTGTGTGGACTTTCCGATGTGAGCTAAAGCTGGAGCTTTGCTTAAAGGATTTCCCGCATTTACTGCACTCATAAGGCCTCTCTCCAGTATGAAGTCTTCTGTGGTGAATGAGGCTAGAGCTTCGGCTAAAGGATTTTCCACATTCACTGCACTGATGAGGCCGTTCTCCAGTGTGAACTCTCCGGTGGTAAATGAGGCTAAAGTTTTGGCTAAAAGATTTCCCACATTCACTGCACTCATAAGGCCTTTCTCCAGTGTGAACTCTCTGATGCTGAATGAGATTAGATCTTTGACTAAAAGACTTCCCACATTCCCTGCACTCATAAGGTTTTTCTCCTGTGTGAACTTTCCTATGGCTGTTGAGGCTATAGCTTTGGCTAAACGATTTCCCACATTCGCTGCATTCATAAGGTCTTTCTCCACTGTGAACTCTCTGGTGTATAATGAAGCTAGAGAGGTAGGTAAACAATTTCCCACATTCATGGCATTCATAAGGCCTTTCTCCAGTGTGGACTTTCTGGTGCTGAATGAGATTACATCTTCGAGTACAGGCTTTTCCACATTTCCTGCACTCATAAAGCCCTTCTCTAGTGAGGACTTGTTGGTCCTCCACAAGTGTATCTATGCAGTGGAGGGCTTTGTTGCCTTCTCCCCAGTTCTCATGACTTTTTCCATTGTGAGAGACAGCTTCACACTCATTACTATTGTTTGGCTTCTCCTCACTGTGAATGACCTGTTGATGGAAAAATCCCACATTGACAAAGAAGTCATTCCCAATCTCCCCACAGACAGTGGGTTTCCCTGACACATGGGTTGTGCAGCTGTTTATAATCAAGGCTGTGTCCACAGCACTTCTGATGGGTATCTCTCCAATGTGTTGCCCCTGGTATTGCTGAAGGTTAGCAGACATATAGAATTGATTTCCACATGTGTATGGTTTCTGCCCGAGATGTGTTTCCTGGTGCTTAGGAAAGTGCAAAATATCTCTCAAGACTGGGCCACACATCTCAAAGGGCTGGTCCTTCTGGGGAGATGAATCTGCCTTGAGAGTCCTGATACAAATGCTTTGTTCAGAAGGTGCTTCCTTATCTTCTATTCCATGCCAACAGCCTGAAATGAAAGAAGTGATGGTGAAGTACATGTTAACCTTATTGAGAAGAGGCAAAACCATCACAAATGTAACTCAGCACATCAAAGGATCAGTTCATGAAATTGCTTTCAGGAAAACTCATCTTGAGGAAGCAACTGCTGTGCAACACTGGGTCCCTAAATTCACAGAATGGTGCAGGTCTCACTGGGCATAGGACATGAGGAAAGGCCCATGGGAAAGGTTTGTGCTGTAACTCATGTTTCTGTCAGCAGCTTTTCTTTCTTAGCGGCCATGCCATCTGGCATGTGGGATGAGAGTTCCCCAAACAGGGATTGAAACAGTGCCCTCTGCAGTGCAACCACAGAGTCTTAACCACTGGACCACTGAGGAAGATCTGTCAATAGATTTTAGCAGGATTATTCTGCTGATGATATGTGATACTGTGCAGAAGTCTAGTCCAGTCCCAGAAAAATCTGACTGAAACAAAGGTAACAGTATTTAAGGATTATTAAATACCTAGAACACGGCAATGTCTGAGTAGGGAACAGTGTGAGGAGTCAGTGAGGTAAGCAGTGTAGAGAGGTGGAGAGTAGCTCTCAGCTGGAATCAGAGTAGAAATGACTAATAGAAATGACAAGTCAGCAAAGTGTCGAGAATTGAGAAGGGAAAAGAGTGAGGTGTGGCTCCTGGCAATGGCACCAATACAGAAGTAAAACAGAATAGGTTCCTGGTATGACTTTAACCAACACCTGAAGTCATGTCCTCTGTCAACTTTCATTCATCTAGGTCAGGCCTGCTCTGAGCCCATCTTGTTGAGAATGGAGTCATGTCCATCCTGTGACGCTCAGAGGTCTTTTTCTGTAGCCCCACCTGAAGATCTGCAAGTACCCAAGAGAACTAAAATCATAAGGGGATGACAGGACAAGTCAGTAGCCAAAACAGGCCCAGACAACTCAGCACACAGGAGACCACCAGAAAGCTATTAAATATTTCCAAAAAATTCCTGAGGCCCTAGCTGAAGGGAAGATAGCACAGTAGTAAGAACCAGGAATCTGACTTCCCTTCTGGATGACTACACAAGTAGAATCAGTCTAATGCAATTCTTTCACAATGCTCAACTGCTTTAATTTTGTCCCTTTCAGCTCTTACCATGGTAACAGTAGTCATCCTTCCACTCCCTACCTCTGAGCTCTTGGGGTGAGGACCTTGTACTTCTTGCAAGAATAGCTTCTAGGAGTCAGGATTGGCAATAAGGAGTCTGTCCTCCAAATGTCAGAAATACTCCAAAATCAGAAACAAGAAAATAATGCCAGCTTCTACCACTAGTATTCATCGTAGTATTGGAAGTTCTACACGGCGCCTTAAGAAAAAAGACAAAAGGGATCCACAACTCATGAAATTGTGAAGATTGCACCACAAAACTTCTAGAATAAATGAATTCACAAATGAAGAGGATATAAATTAAGAACTGTGGGAATTCCCTGGTGGTCCAGTGGTCAAGGCATGGGTTCATGCTGTGGTTGGGGAACTAAAGTTTTGAAGGCAGCAGTGTGGCCAAAAAAAGGAAACTGGTAAATGTTTTGTATACATGTTCCAAGTGAAATAAAGTAAAAAGAACCTTAACTAAGGGTCTGTCAGTAACATTTTTGTAAGCAGTGACTATGTAAGTGCCTACACTTCCAGCACAGTCAGAAACAAACGTGACCTCTAGGCAAGAAGGGTGCTACACTAGGGTGCTATGGTGCTAGAGAGTCACCCAGTGAGGCAGAGGGCAAGGCAGGGGGTCCATTAGGCTGACAAAACAACAGTGATACCCAACTCTCCCATAGGAGGCTTTGGGGCAGCAGGAAGGAGGCGAGCACTCAGCCCAGCCCTTGTAAACACAGCACAAATCCAGGCAGCTAGGGACACACCTGCCCCTGGAGAAAAGAGAAGCACAGAGCTCGGCCCAGGGCTCGTGGGCAGGAAGAAGAGCTTACCCAGTGAGGATATAAGTGCAAAGTTCTCCAGCATCACATCGTGGTACAGGCATCTCTGAGCCTCATCAAGGAGAGCCCATTCCTCCCAGGAGAAATACACAGCCACATCCTCAAAGGTCACAGGAGTCTGTCCTCCAAATGTCAGAAATACTCCAAAATCAGAAACAAGAAAATGATGCCAGCTTCTACCACTAGTATTCATCGTAGTATTGGAAGTTCTACACGGCGCCTTAAGAAAAAAGACAAAAGGGATCCACAACTCATGAAATTGTGAAGATTGCACCACAAAACTTCTAGAATAAATGAATTCAGCAAATGAAGAGGATATAAATTAAGAACTGTGGGAATTCCCTGGTGGTCCAGTGGTCAAGGCATGGGTTCATGCTGTGGTTGGGGAACTAAAGTTTTGAAGGCAGCAGTGTGGCCAAAAAAAGGAAACTGGTAAATGTTTTGTATACATGTTCCAAGTGAAATAAAGTAAAAAGAACCTTAACTAAGGGTCTGTCAGTAACATTTTTGTAAGCAGTGACTATGTAAGTGCCTACACTTCCAGCACAGTCAGAAACAAACGTGACCTCTAGGCAAGAAGGGTGCTACACTAGGGTGCTATGGTGCTAGAGAGTCACCCAGTGAGGCAGAGGGCAAGGCAGGGGGTCCATTAGGCTGACAAAACAACAGTGATACCCAACTCTCCCATAGGAGGCTTTGGGGCAGCAGGAAGGAGGCGAGCACTCAGCCCAGCCCTTGTAAACACAGCACAAATCCAGGCAGCTAGGGACACACCTGCCCCTGGAGAAAAGAGAAGCACAGAGCTCGGCCCAGGGCTCGTGGGCAGGAAGAAGAGCTTACCCAGTGAGGATATAAGTGCAAAGTTCTCCAGCATCACATCGTGGTACAGGCATCTCTGAGCCTCATCAAGGAGAGCCCATTCCTCCCAGGAGAAATACACAGCCACATCCTCAAAGGTCACACTGCCCTGCCAGGATACAGATAGATGAGACCATCAACTGCCTCACTCCTGAAGACCCACAATCCACCTCCTCGCACATCTACCCCATCTCCATCTTCCTCCTAAGAGCTCAGAAGAGATCCCCGACCTTGGTGCCATAGCTGTGTGCTCTCTCCTCACTCTCCCACTAACCGCTCTGTTCACGCTGCTGTCCACTCGCAACCAGTGGACAGGGTAAAGACCCAGAAGAAATCACCTCCCTCATCTGATCCACACCTGCCACTGCCTCCTGAATAGATGTCCGACTTCACAGTCATTCCATGTCTGACTGCTGCTCCCCACAGCCAGTTTATTCTCGCCAGGAAGGAAGGAGACCTGCAATTCCCTGAACCAACTTAGCCTCACCTCCAAGCACTTCCTGTTTTTGTGACAAGCTTCCATATCTCTTTCTATTGGTGGCCTGAAATGGGAACCCTTTCATATAACGCTTAGACTGGACTCAGGACTGAGCTAGGATTCTCCAAGGTCTGCACACCCAAGGGCTGGGAAAATGACAGGTGACACGTTTCATAACAACCCAAATTTGGAGAAAATTAGAAGGCTTCCCTGGTGGCTCAGATGGTAAAGAATCTGCCTCTGATGCAGGAGACTTGGGTTTGATCCCCAGGTCGGGAAGATACCCTGGAGAAGAGAATGGCATCCACTCCAGTATTCTTGCCTGGAGAAATCCATGGACAGAGGAGCCTGGCAGGCTATAGTCCACGGGTTTGCAAACACAACTGAGTGACTAACACAGGGTTGCGACTAGTGAGGGTAATCTCCACTTACCCGATTAGATTCCAAAAGCACCTCTGCAGCCATGGAAACCTGTGGGAAGTGCTAAGTCTTAGAGGGATGTGATCCTGGCAATTTTCCAGGGACTGAGACCTTCCCTGCACACGTGGGGGCATCTAAACCAGATTCCACAAATGTTTAACCTCTATCCACTCTCAGCAATTGTGCGTCCTTGGAAAAAAAAAACCCGAACTCCATGTGCTTCAGTGTCCTCAGCATCCCTACAATTAGTTCTTTCACTGAACAGACTTTGGTGATTTTGCAAACCTAACTTATGTCACTTTTCTTTGCCTCACAATTTTCCATGACTCCAAATTTGCTCTGTGACTCAGGAAACTCAAACAGGGGCTCTGTATCAACCTGGAGAGGTGGGAAGGGGAGGGAGGTCCAAAGGGGACCGGATATATGTATCAGTTCAGTTCAGTTCAGTCGCTCAGTCGTATCCGACTCTTTGCCACCCCATGGACTGCAGCACGCCAAGCTTCCCTGTTCATCACCAACTCCCGGAGTTTACTCAAACTCATGTCCATTGAGCCGGTGATGCCATCCAACTATCTCATCCCCTTCTCCCGCTTTCAATCCTTCCCAGCATCAGGGTCTTTTCAAATGAGTCAGTTCTTCTTATCAGGTGTATACCTATGGCTGATTCATGCTGAGGTTTGGCCGAAAACAACAAAATTCTGTAAAGCAATTATCCTCCAATTAAAAAAAAATTTTTTTTTAATTTTCCATGGCTTCAAAGGCCTCAAGAAGGAAGGTACAACTCCTCAGTCTGCCACTGCAGATGCGACAGCATACACACACACTGTTCCCTGCAGCCATCAGATGGACCCCTGCTGTTGCTAAGTCGCTTCAGTTCTGTCCGACTCTGTGCGACCCCATAGACGGCAGCCCACCAGGCTCTCCCGTCCCTGGGATTCTCCAGGCAAGAACACTGGAGGGGGTTGCCATTGCCTTCTCCAATGCATGAAAGTGAAAAGTGAAAGTGAAGTCGCTCAGTCGTGTCCGACTCTTAGCGACCCCATGGACTGCAGCCCACCAGGCTCCTCCGTCCATAGGATTTCCCAGGCAGGGGTACTGGAGTGGGGTGCCATTGCCCAGTTTCCCCAAATTCTGCCTCAGTCTGCGCCTGCGCATCCGCCCGCCTATCACCCTGTACCAGGCGCCACCGTACTGTCGGTCAAACAGAAGGCCCCACCCACCACCGCATCACCGTCCTGGACACCCGGGTCTGAGCTGTGGGCACGTGGGCAGGCGCTCGGGGCTCAGCGTCTGTTTGGATGAAGCCGATGAGGGCCGGACTGATCAGCGTTTACCTGAGGAGTGTCCCTCAGCGCCGCCGCCGCCGCCGCCACCGCCATCGGACTCGGTGGGCGGAGAGGGGCCAGCCGAGCGTCCCGGAAGGAGCCGGCGCCAACGTCTCCAGGCCGCCCTGCCGGTAGCGATATGCCCGACTGTAGGGCCGCCTCTAGTCCTTGGGCACAAAGCGTCTTCTCGCGCCTTCTCTGTCACCTCAACCGCGATCCTTCGGACCTCGAAAACCGCTCAAAGAACCGCTCTGAAAACACAGTAAGTCCCGCCTCCACCCCGTGAGCCCACCCCCGGAAGTGTGGAAATTCCGGCTGTTCATTGGGTGGGCTCCGCTGCCGCTCAACGCTCAGCTCTCGGGATGATGGAGTTCGGGCAGGCAAAAGCCTGCAGCCCGAGAGACTCTGATTGACTCTCCCAGGGTCAGGCAGTCGTCTAGGCTGCTCAAACTGACCTCCCTTTTCTTCCAGGTAGGCTAGAAGCTTCGTTCCCTCTGCAAGAAGCTAAGGACAATTTCTGAGGAATTCGAAGAGCATTTAGACAGTAGATTCCATGCAGCTGTCTGTCATACTGTCCTTTAAATGTACTCAGACTGAGGCGTTTAAGTCATTTTTGTGAACTTTAGTGAGTTTTGTCTGGGACTTTAAAGGAAAAAAAATCACCTGTACCATAGGAGACAAGATCAGTTCAGTCGCTCAGCCGTGTCCGACTCTTTGCGAGAGTCTAGATAGGAGACAAGATAGAGGAGGCACATTGGGCAGCTCTGACAAAGATGGACGTGGCGGGATATGGGCCTCGCCTTCCTGTTAGTCTGTGACTGTGCTGAACTCAGAAGCATCGTTTTATCCATTAAACATGAAATCATTGTATCTTAAGAAACGCAAATCTTTTGTATATGCACGTTCTTTTTTTAATATACAGTTGCCAGTTTCTCATGAAATATCACCTTTGCTATTGTTTATTAAGGAGTACTACTGTCTGTACCTCTATAAAATAGAAAGTTGTTGAAAAACAAAATTCAACTGAGTATGTGTTAAAAATCTAAATGATTTGGACTTCCCTGGTGGTGCAATGGTCAAGAATCCACCTCCCAGGGCAAGGGACATGGGTTCCATTGCTGGTCTGATAAGATTCCACATGCCGGGGGCAACTGAGCTCCTGTACAGTAGCTACTGAAGACTTCCAACGAAGGGCCTGTGCACCATAACAAAAGCCGCTACAATAAGCAGCCCTCGCCCCACAACTAGAGTGTTACACCACCCCCATCCCCCTGCCGCCCTGCAGCAACTAAACTAAAGAAAGCCTAGGGAGAAGGCAATGGCACCCCACTCCAGTACTCTCGCCTGGAGAATCTCATGGACGGGGGAGCCTGGTGGGCTACAGTCCATGGGGTCGCTAAGAGTCAGAGACAGTGACTTCACTTTCACTTTTCACTTTCATGCACTGGAGAAGGCAATGGCAACCCACTCCAGTGTTCTTGCCTGGAGAATCCCAGGGACAGGGGAGTCTGGTGGGCTGCCGTCTATGGGGTCGCACAGAGTCGGACACGACTGAAGTGACTTAGCAGCAGCAGGCACAGCAAGGAAGAACCAGTGGACCCAAAAATAAATAAATAAAATTTCTAAATGGCTTTATTAAATGATCCATGAATCTGACAGTGTCAGTCAAGCAAGTTCAGAGAAGCTCCAAAGTGCCACAGAAACAGAAAGGTTTCTTTAACTCAGCACAAAGACACCATAAAACCTGTGGACATGGGGAGAGGGGAGGAGATGGTGAGATGGATGAAATGACAAACAAGGAACTTACATTCAGTTCAGTTCAGTAGCTCAGTTGTGTCCGACTCTTTGCGACTCCATGAATCACAGCAAACCAGGCCTCCCTTTCCATCACCAACTCCTGGAGTTTACCCAAACTCATGTGCATTGAGACAATGATGCCATCCAGCCATCTCATCCTCTGTTGTCCCCTTCTCCTCCTGCCCCCAATCCCTCCCACCATCAGAGACTTTACCAATGAGTCACCTCTTCACATGAGGTGACCAAAGTATTGGAGTTTCAGCTTTAGCATCATTCCTTCCAGTGAACACTCAGGATAAATGATCCATGAATCTGACAATGTCAGTCAAGCAAGTTCAGAGAAGCTCCAAAGTGCCACAGAAACAGAAAGGTTTCTTTAACTCAGCACAAAGACACCATAAAACCTGTGGACATGGGGAGAGGGGAGGAGATGGTGAGATGGATGAAATGACAAACAAGGAACTTACATTCAGTTCAGTTCAGTAGCTCAGTTGTGTCCGACTCTTTGCGACTCCATGAATCACAGCAAACCAGGCCTCCCTTTCCATCACCAACTCCTGGAGTTTACCCAAACTCATGTGCATTGAGACAATGATGCCATCCAGCCATCTCATCCTCTGTTGTCCCCTTCTCCTCCTGCCCCCAATCCCTCCCACCATCAGAGACTTTACCAATGAGTCACCTCTTCACATGAGGTGACCAAAGTATTGGAGTTTCAGCTTTAGCATCATTCCTTCCAGTGAACACTCAGGACTGATCTCCTTTAGGATGGATGGTTGTGTTAGACCCGGAGAAGGCCTAATCACCGGAACCGTCTTCCCACAGACCACCAAGACTCGGAATTCGATGCAACCGCAAGAGGATTTATTGAACCGACGCTCCGGGGTTCAGTCACCTCCGAGGAGGAACGAACCCAGAACACTGGTTGAGAAGAATTTTTATACAGAAAAATCACAAGCAGGCGGGAATAGGGTT
>SJYC01142945.1:0-22641 GCA_006408675.1 Madoqua kirkii
TCTCCTTTATACTTTAATAAAACTTTATTACACAAAAACTCTGAGTGATCAAGCCTCGTCTCTGGCCCCAGATTGAATTCTTCTCCTCTGGGGACCAAGAATCCCGGTGTCGTGATTCAACAACAACCTTTCAAAGGGAGTGGGGGTACTCTTCACAGCTTCTTATCGCAGCGGCTTTTCCTGTTGCTGCGCACCAGCCCTAGGGCACTCAGGCTTTATTCAGTAGTTGCAGAGAGTGCACTCAATCCTGGGCTCTGCAGCAGAGACTCCCGCTCACGGTTAGTTGCTTTTCCAGCATGTGGGATCTTCCTGAACCACAGATTGAACCAATGTGTCCTGCATTGACAGGAGGATTTTTTTTTTTTAACCACTGAACCATCTGGGAAGCCCTCTCTAATAGATTTTTAACAGAAAATAGCTTATGTGGCATTTTGTACATGACTGAAGTCCCGGCCAAAACTCACTAAAGCTCACAAAAATGACAAACTCCTCAGTCTGCGTGCATTTCAAGGACTCCTGCATCTACCAGTGTATGTTCATCAGAGGCGACTGCATGGAATGTGAATTATGTAAGCACTTAAACAGATCACTATTGATCTCATTAAGGCTTTCGAAATGCACTTCGGTCTCCGCAGAAATTGGCCTTCGCCTCTGTAAAAGGAAGCGAAGCCTATCCCCGACCTAGAAAAGCAGGGGGCTCTGCTCTCAGCCGCCCTGGAGATTGCTTGATGCCTTTCCTGGGGAGAGTCAAGCAAACACGCCCCTCCTGCCAGCCTGTGTGGCAGCGGGAACTCCATTACCCAGAAAGCCATGCGTTGAGAGGCAGCTAAGATTACCCAATGAATGCCCAGAATTTCAGCGTGTCTGGGACGTGTGAGGCGGGACTTCTGGTGTCTTCCTTGCGGTCTTTTCGGTTGTTACCTGGGTCCTAAGGCCGAGTGCGTAGAATCGGGCGTGAAGTACCAGAAGGCGCGAGAAGCGGCTTTGTACCCAGTGACTGGAAGCGGTTCTGAAGCAGGCGGCCTGGAGACGCTGCTGCCGGGTCAGTCCGGGCCAGGATATACCAGGCCCGGCGGTTCCGCAGCGGCGGTTGCCCTGAGCGACCTGCTTCAGGTAAACGCTGGCCTTCCGGCCCGCATCGCCCGCGACCCGCCTGCCGCTAAGGCTCCGAGTGTGGGAAGCCTCCTCCCGTACCCGCGGCCTCGGCCGGGATGCAGGCGGCGAGGCGGTCGTCTGTGGTCCCTGTGTCTGACGCACAGAGGGATGGCGCAGGAGGAGGGTGACAAGCTGAGGGACCCCAGGTGCAGAGGCTTGAAGGTCGGACTGAGGCGGGGGGACCAGGAGCCCGGGAACCCATTTGATGTCGGCAGGGAATGGGACACACGGCTGCTGCAAGTCAGTGCAGAGGTTAGACGCTCGGCCCCAGGAACTGGGCTCGGGTGCCGCCGGGTGTGCAGGGAAGGCCCGAGGCCCTGGAAACTTGCCAGGATCACATCCCTCTAAGACCTACCTCTTCCCACAGGTGTCCATGGCTGCAGAGGTGCTTTTGGAACCTAATCGGGTAAGTGGAGGTTACCTCATTGGTCGCAACCCTGTGTTAGTCGCTCAGCCGACCCTTTGCGACGCCATGGACTGTAGCCCGACAGGCTCCTCTGTCCATGGAACTCTCCAGGCAAGAATACCGAAGCGGGTTGCCATTCCGTTCTCCGGGGGATCTTCCCGACTCGGGGATCGAAACCAGATCTTCCGCATCAGAGGCAGATTCTTTACTGTCTGAGCCACCAGGGAAGCCCTCTGCTGCTGCTGCTAAGTCACCTCAGACGTGTCCGACTCTGTGTGACCCCATAGACGGCAGCCCACCAGGCTACTGTCCCTGGGATTCTCCAGGAAGCCTCTAATTTTCTCCAAATTTGAGTTGTCATGAAACTTGTCACCTGGCATTTTCCCAGCCCTTGGGTATGGAGATCTTGGGAAGTACTAGCTCAGGGTCCTGAGTCCACTTTAAATGTTATATGAAAGTGTTCCCATTTCAGGCCACCAATAGAGAGATGTGGAAGCTTGTCACAAAAACAGGAGGTGCTTGGAGGTGAGACTAAGCTGGTTTAGGGAATTGCAGGTCTCCTTCCCTCCCGGAGAGAATAAACTGGCTGTGGGGAGCAGCAGTCAGACATGGAATGACTGTGAAGTCAGGCATCTATTCAGGAGGCAGTGGAGATGTGGATCAGATGAGGGAGGTGATTTCTTCTGGGTCTTTACCCTGTCCACTGGTTGCGAGTGGACAGCAGCGTGAACAGAGTGGTTAGTGGGAGAGTGAAGAGAGAGCAGACAGCTATGGCACCAAGGTCGGGAATCTCTTCTGAGCTCTTAGGAGGAAGATGGAGATGGGGTAGATGTGCGAGGAGGTGGATTGTGGGTCTTCAGGAGTGAGGCAGTTGATGGTCTCATCTGTCTGTATCCTGGCAGGGCAGCGTGACCTTTGAGGATGTGGCTGTGTACTTCTCCTGGGAGGAATGGGCTCTCCTTGATGAGGCTCAGAGATGCCTGTACCACGATGTGATGCTGGAGAACTTTGCACTTATATCCTCACTGGGTAAGCTCTTCTTCCTGCCCACGAGCCCTGGGCCGAGCTCTGTGCTTCTCTTTTCTCCAGGGGCAGGTGTGTCCCTAGCTGCCTGGATTTGTGCTGTGTTTACAAGGGCTGGGCTGAGTGCTCGCCTCCTTCCTGCTGCCCCAAAGCCTCCTATGGGAGAGTTGGGTATCACTGTTGTTTTGTCAGCCTAATGAACCCCCTGCCTTGCCCTCTGCCTCACTGGGTGACTCTAGCACCATAGCACCCTAGTGTAGCACCCTTCTTGCCTAGAGGTCACGTTTGTTTCTGACTGTGCTGAAAGTGTAGGCGCTTACATAGTCACTGCTTACACAAATGTAACTACTACTTACAGATCCTTTGGTTAGGTTTGTTTTTTTTTTACTTTATTTTTGTTGTTGCAAAATAAACAAAACATTTGCCTAATGGACTAAATGGCAGAAAGTCTACTTTCTGTATCTATGAATTTGACTGAGTGTTTCATGTAGGTAGAATCAGACAGTAGTTCTCCTTTGATGTTTGCTTACTTAGCATAATATATTCGGAGAAGGCAGTGGCAACCTACTCCAGTACTCTTGCCTGGAAAATCCCATGGATAGAGGAGCCTGGAAGGCTGCAGTCCATGGGGTCGCTGAGAGTCAGACACGACTGAGTGACTTTACTTTCACTTTTCACTTTCATGCATTGGAGAAGGAAATGGCAGCCCACTCCAGTGTTCTTGCCTGGAGAATCCCAGGGAGGGGGAGCCTGGTGGGCTGCCGTCTATGGGGTCGCACAGAGTCAGACACGACTGAAGTGACTTAGCAGTAGCAGTAGCAGCATAATATATTAAAGGTTTATCTATGTTGTAGCATGTGTCAGAATTTCTTTCCTTTTTATGACTAAATAATATTGTATGTACAGATTTTGTTTACTCAGTATTCCATCAGTGGACAGTTGGGTGCTTCTGCCTTTTGTTTCTCTTGAATCGTGATGTTATGACATGGGTGTGCAGATTTCTTTTAGTGTCCTTGCTTCGATTCTTTTAGGCATATATATACCCACCAGAATATCTGTATCTGTGATAGTTCGTTTTTTTTTTAATTTTTTGAAAAATCACCATAGTGTTTTCCATAGCAGCTGCACAAAGGTACCAATTTCTCCTCTTTTTGCATATGCTTTTTTTTTTGAGTAATAACTATTATAATTAATGTGAAGTGGTATTTCATTGTGTTTTGATTTGCATTTTTCTAACGACTAATGATGTTGAGCATCTTTTCATGTGCATATTGTTTATTTATCTTTGGAGAAATGTCTCTTCAAAAAGTCTTTTGAGAATTTTTGAATCAAGTTGATTGATTTTTGGTGTTGAGTTTTAGGAATTCTCTCTTTGAGTGTTAACCCTTCATTGGATATGTGATTTGCAAATATTTTCTCCCATTCTATGAGTTGTCTCATTTTTATGTTCATGGCATCCTTTGTTGTACCAAAATTTTTCATTTTGATCAAGTCCAGTTTTTTTTTCTTTTGTTGCTTTTGCCTTTGATGTCATATCTAAGAAATCATTGCCAAATGCAATTGTCTTGAAGCTTCTCCATTGTGTTTTCTTTTAACAGTTTTACGGTTGTCACTGTTAAGTTAGATCTTTGATCCATTTTGAGTTAATTTATGTACCATGCAACTTCATTCTTATGCATATGGATATTCAGTTTTCCCGGCATCATGTGTTGAAAAATCTGTTTTTCCTTTTTGAATGATATTGGCCTTTTTTTTTTGAAAACTGTTTGAACTTATATGAGCAAGCTTATTTTTTAGCTATTTATTCTCTTTCATTGGTCTATATGTCTGCCTGGATTCCAGTATCACGCTGTTTTGATTACTGTAGCTTTACAGTGGTATTTGATATTTAAATGTGTGACTCCTCCAACTTTGTTCAAGTTTGTTTTGGCTATTTCATGTCCCTTGAGATTCCATATGAATTTTAGGAAGAATTTTTCTAATACCACAGAAATTCTCACTGGATTTTTGATAGGATTGCATTGAACATGTAGATGTTGTGGATAGTTTGTTTGGTTTTGTGGGTTTTTTTTTTTTTTTGGATAGTTTTGACATCTTCAATATTAAGTGTTCCAATCCATGAGCATAGAAGTTTTTCCACTAATTGTCTGTAATTCTTTTAGCTATGTTTTATAATTTTCAATGAACAAATCTTACCTCTTTGGTTAAATTTGGTAATTTATTCTTTTGACTAATACTTTTATCTGTGGAATTGTTTTCTTAGTTTCCTGTTGCTTGCTAGTATATAGAGATATAACTGATTTTTTTTTTCCATTTTATATTCTCTTTCTAACAGTTTTGTGGTGGAATCTTTAAGATTTCATGAGATGTGGTGATTTCTTGCTTCCTTCTTTTCTCTTTTGGATGACTTTTGTCTTTCTTGCCTAATTGGTCTGTCTAGAATTTCTAACAGTATGTTGAATAGTAGTGTTGGAAGTTGGCGTTATTTTCTTATTTGTGATCTTGGAAAAATAGTTTTCAGTCTTTTACTATTGAGTTTGATATTTGCTGTGGGTTTTTAATTTTTTGCTTCCATTTATGTTAAGCTAGTTTCCTTCTGTTCATAGTTTCATAGTTGAGTATTTTCATCATAAAAGGGTGTTAAATTTTGTCAGATGTGTTTTGTACATTGACTGAGATGATAACATTTTTTTCCTTTCTGTTAAAGTGATATATTATATTGATCAAACTTTGTATGTTGAATCATCCTGGCATTCTAGACATAAATCCCAGTTGTTTGTGGCGTGCCATCTTTTTATTGTGCTGCTGAATACAGTTTGCTAGTATTTTACTGATTAATTTTGCACTGATAATCATCAAATATATTCCCCTGTAAGTTTCTTTTAGTTTCTTTGCGTGCCTTTTTCTTTTAATATCAGAGTAATAGTAAGAGCTCCAAATGACATAAATTAAAGCAATTTTGCATTACAAAGTGGGTACATCAGACTGATTCTACCACTATAGTTGTTGTCCAGGTGGGAAAACACCTGGTTTTACTACTCTGCCATCTTTACTACTCTGACACTCTTTTGTTGTGTCCATAGGTACTATTTGTAATAATTGAAATATGTTTACTGTGATCTTTTGTGTCCTGAGTTTTTTGGGCTAGTATTGGCTGCTGACTTGTCCTGTTCTTCCCTTTAGAGTTGTATCATCCTCCTCTCATACAGTAGCTCAGCTGGGGCTAGAGGAAGAGTCTTTTGTGCTTCCCAGGATGCATATAATTCCACTCTCCACAAGATAGGCCCAGAGGGGACCTGACCCAGATGAACAGCAGATGGGAGAGGACATGACTTCAGGGCTTGATTGAAGT
The DNA here is from genome assembly GCA_006408675.1 of Madoqua kirkii. Taxonomy (NCBI): domain Eukaryota; kingdom Metazoa; phylum Chordata; class Mammalia; order Artiodactyla; family Bovidae; genus Madoqua; species Madoqua kirkii. The sequence continues at coordinate 5,937 of SJYC01142945.1, forward strand.
CATATCAAGACTCTCTCTTGTTTTACTTCTGTTTTGGTGCCCTTGCCAATGACCAAGCTCACTTCCATCTTTCCTTCTCCATTTTTGACACTTTACTGACTTGTCATTTCTATTAGTCATTTTTATTCTGACTCCAGCTGAGAGCTACTGTCTACCTCTCTGGACTGCTTACCTTACTCATTCCTCCACTGTTCCCTCCGCAGCACTTGCCCTCTTTGTAGTGTTCTAAAGTATGCACCTATGTAATAATCCTTAAACACCTGTTAACCTTTGTTCCAGTCAGATTTTTCTGGACCTGAAAGAGACTTCTGCATAGCATCACATGTCATCAGCAGGTATAACCCTGCTAAAAGCTATTGACATGCCTTCCCTGGTGGTCCAGTGGTTAAGACTCTGTGCTTCCACTGCAGGGGGCACTGATTCAATCTCTGCACCCCACATGCCAGGTGTCATGGCCAAAAAAATAAGGCCATTGACAGAGAATGATCTGTAGCATGTGCCTTTCCCCTGGGCCTTTCTTTGTGTCCTGTGCCTACTGAGGCCTGTATTGTTTTGTGACCTTAGGGACTGAGTGGTGTACAGAAGTTGCTTTTTTAAGGTGACCCCAACTTCCTTTTCCTGAAAACAGTTTCATGGACTGATCTTTGATGTAACAAGTTACTTTTGTGATGCCTTCTCAAAAAGGTTAATGTGTACTTCATCATCACTTCTTTAATTTCAGGCTGTTGGCACGGAGTAGAAGATAAGGGAGCACCGTCTGAAAAAAGCATTTATGTAGAAGGAATGTCACAGATCAAGACTCTCAAGGCAGATTCATCTCCCCAGAAGGGCCAGCCCTTTGAGAAGTGTGGCCCAGTCTTGAGAGATAATTTTCACTTGCCTGAGCATCAGGAAGCACATCTTGGGCAGAAACTGTACATGTGTGGGAATCGATTCTATATCTCTGCCAACCTTCAGCAATACCAGGGACAACACATTAGAGAGATACCCATCAGAACTTCTGTGGACACAGCCTTGATTATAAAGAGCTGCAGAACCCATGTGTCAGGGGAATCCTTTTTCTCTGAGGGAATAAGGAAAGACGACTTAGCCAGCATGGGATTTTTCCATCAACCGGTCACCCACACTAATGAGAACCCAAACAACAGTAATGAGTGTGAGGCTGTCTTTCACAGTGAGGAAAGGCATCGGAAGTGGGGAGAAGGCAAAAAAATCCTCAACTGTACAGACACCCTTGTCGAGGACCAACGAATCCTCACGAGAGAAAGGCTTTATGAGTGCAGCAAATGTGGAAAAACCTCTACCCGAAGGTGGAATCTCATTCAGCACCAGAAAGTCCACACTGGAGAAAGGCCTTATGAATGCCATGAATGTGGAAAATCCTTTACCCGAAGCAACAGCCTGAAGACCCACAGGAAAGTTCACACTGGAGAAAAACCTTATGGGTACAAAGAATGTGGAAAATCTTTTAGTCAAAGATCCAACCTTGTTCAACATCAGAAAGGTCACCATGGAGAACGGCTTCATCAGTGTGGTGAATGCGGAAAATCCTTTAGCCGAAGCTCCACCCTCATTCATCACAGGAGACTTCATACAGGAGAAAGACCTTATGAGTGCAGTAAATGTGGGAAATCCTTTAAGCAAAGCTCTAGCCTCAGTTCACATCAGAAAATCCACACAGGAGAAAGGCCTTATGAGTGTACGGAATGTGGAAAATCATTTAGCTGCAAATCTAACCTCATTATCCACCTGAGAGTTCACACTGGAGAGAGGCCTTATGAGTGTCAGGAATGTGCAAAATCCTTTAGCTGCAAATCTAACCTCATTAACCACCTGAGAGTTCACTCTGGAGAAAGGCCTTATGATTGTGCAGAATGTGGACAATCTTTTACTCAAAGATCCATCCTCATTCAACATCAGAGAATTCATACTGGAGAGAAGCCTTATGAATGTCATGAATGTGGGAAATCTTTTAGCCGAAAATTTAGCCTCATTTACCACCGGAAAGGTCACACTGGAGAGTGGCCTCATCAGAGAAAAGAACATGGGAAATCTTTTAATTGCAAATCTAACCTCAATGAACACCTGAAAATTCACACTGGAGAAAGATCTCATGAGTCTGGAGACAGTGGAAAATCCTTTAGCCAAAGTTCCAGCCTCATTCAGCAGTAGAGATTTCACAGTGAAAAATATCTTAAGAGTGCAGTGAATGTGGGCAGTCTGTTAGCTGCTAATATGGCCTCATTTAATACTAGAGACTTCACCCTAGTGGAAGGCCTTAGGTGTGCCAGCAGATGCAGTTACTTTTAGTATAATTACATTGGAGGAAAGAAGTTGTGGGGAGCCATCTACCTGAATTAAAGCTTTTATATCAGAAAATTTTCAGTAGGGGCATTCCCCTAAAATTCCAGGTATGTGAGAATCTCTTAGGAGTTGTGTTATAGTTTCTTACCTCCCAGGACCCTCACCAGCTTTATGTCACTGCCACTTCTGTGGCAGAATTCATTTTCAACTCTTATCACCTGGCAGGTCCACAGTGTACAAAAATTACCTCCCAACATGCTTAGGTAAGCTGACCTCTGTCCCATCCCCTGAGGGGACGGAAGTAATGAGTAGTCTTAGCTCATATGGCATCTTCTTTCCCTTCTCATTTCCACAGTAGGGCATGAACCTCATTGAGTTTGGGCCCAGTGGACCCAGTCTGAATTCTGTTGGTGACTTGACAGAAAGGCCTGCGTTTTCAGGGACATGTTAGTTTCTAGTGACACTTCTCTTGGGTTTTCTCAGCCTCCAAGTGTGGAAGAACTAGAGGAACCACGCTGGGAATTGCATGTCTCGTGTGACTTTGCACTTTGCAATAGTAAATGCATTAATATTAAGCCCCCTTTGGTCTGGGGGTTCTATTCACTGTGTGAGGTGATCTAAAGACAGCTAGGCTCTACCAGCATTGAGGGTGGCATAGATTTCATGGGAGTCAGGTACATTGTTTGCCTCACATGTCAGTATGAATGAAGAATATAGCTCTCTTTCTAGTTTTGGCACAAAGTAAATACATTGTTACCCAAAGTCTCCTAAGAAAGACTGCAGAGCTTTGGGGTCCTGATTTGTGGACTGTATATCAAGGCTTTTTTGTGGGCTCAGAAAACACCCTGGGGAGCCAGGAAGTTGTGACAACCTCTAGTACTTCTGGGAACGTGCATCGTTATTCAGAGTGAATATCACGTATTGCTTAGCAGTTAACCTATGAAAGAACCACATCCCTGATCCCCGGAGTTCACTAGATAGTGGTGCCACTGTAAGACGACAGGGCTGAGGGGAACTCTCTTGGTAAAGTACCCTGGAGCAGGGGAGACTGCAGTGAAGTAGGTGAGGTATGTCCCTTCTCCAGTTGTATCAACAGCTGCTCCAGTGACTGTGCAGTATCAATGTGCACAGATGCCCAGAAATTGCCAACCTTCAGGCATGTGTGTCTTTTGTGGCTGAGGTCATTGTCAAAGAAAATAAGCTGTTGGCTTTCTGGATTCCTATAGCCTCTCTGGGGTGTTCAGCCAAAGCCCCTTGCCACAGAGGGAGAGAAGCAAACACAGAGAGAAAGGAGAATCCTTAGTTCACAGTGTGGCTCTGTGACCAGCCAGCCTTCCTGTTGACTCAGGTGAAAAGGAATCTATTACTCATCAGTATTTGCTACCGCTAAGGCAAGGCTGCTCCTCCAAGGTCATCAGGAAAGAGAGGCAATAAGGATTGCCAAGCCTGATTTTCTGAAAAGAGTGAGATATCTATATTTTGCCTTTGAACCATTTTATAAAATTTTATTCAGTCATCATGCAATATTCTTTGTCTGTTTGAAGTATGCAATTTGAAGTTTACATGTAAACCAAGAAAACCTCATTGTAATCACAGTAATATAAGTTATTGCCATCATTGATTTACCTTCCAATAGATTGTTTTTTATGTTCTAGAATTATATATGATTTTATTCTTAAAATGTTTACTTTTTCTGATTTTATTCATGGTTCATAATTATTTTGAGATTCTTCAATTATATATAAATAGTTCATTTTTTTTTAATTGCTGAGCTAAGTATCTTTTCTATACTTATTCCATTTGTTTACTCATTCATCTGGTTAAGGGAATTTGGGTTACTTCCAGTTTGGGCTATTCTAAGTAAAGCTGATAGAATAGTTTTGTGTAATTCTGTATGTATGTATTTTCACTTGTCTTGTGTTAATAACTCAGTGTAATACCTGAGTCAGGATAGGTGAATGTTTAACTTACAAGATGGCTAAATGGTGACCTTAAATAATTTTTTGCTTTTATATACCTACCAGGTTTATGTAAAATGCCTCCACATTTTTGCCAGTACTTGATATGGTCAGTCTTTTGAATTTACCCTTTTAGTAAGGAAACACTAATTTTAGTTACATCCCCATAAGAATTCATGTTGAACTTTTTTTTTAATGTGTTTATTTGCCATCTGTATATCTTCTTGGTGAAATATCTGTTTATATCCATACTTATTTTACTTTTTTTCGTCATTTTACTTCTTTATGTTGTGATTATTTACCATTTCATTAATAAATAACTCATTTTTGTTCCTTAATTTTTATGCATTCTGTACAATGTAATTGCCACACACAACGTATAGTTTTATAAATTTAATCTGCATTGTTTATATATTCTTAAGCCTATGTTTCAAAAACATAATTAAGTCTTGGTTTGTAGTGTTTTCCAATTTCCCTTATATAAATACTCTCACTTTAGCCAATATCAAGCTGCCAACATGGTTTCACTGAACATGGAGTTGGGAAGAGTTGCTAGAAGTCCATCATTCTAACTCCAGGAACTGCATAATCTGTAGGACTCAGATAATAGTAAAACATAGTAAAATTATTTGGAAGTGACAAGTTTTGAATATTTGTTTCATGAAAGTATAATTGACTGAACATACACACTGCATATGTTTAAGGTGTATATTTTGATGTTTTGATACACACTTAAAACAGCCCTGAAACCAAAAATTTCATTGGAAACAAAAGACCATCTATTGATATATTAATGACACTTATTCAGTTAATATTAGTGACACTCAGTTAAATTATTCAGTTCATTATCTCAATTATTCAAGAAGAAAAAAGCAGAGCATGCAAGATATTTCAATTATAGGCAATTGTTAAGGAAAAAAACAAAAACTCAAACTTTGAAAACGTTTTTCACACAAGGGATCAGAAAGAATGCTTATTGGAAATTCCCTGGCAGTCTAGTGGTTAGAGTTCCACACCTCCATTGCAGGGGATACAGGTTCCATCTTTGGTTGGGGAATTAAGATCCCGAATGCTGTGTAGTGCAGGCAAAAGAGAAAAATGCATATTAAAAGTTGAGAAGCAAAAAAGAAGTTGAGATGCAATTTTCTGGCATTTTATTTTGGAGTCAAAACCAAACTATTCAGTACAAATCCTTTGATAATTTGTGTCTGTGTTCTTGTTCAAAGAAAAGCTGTGAGTAATCCACCATAATTCAGAATAATTTGGGTTCTATAAAGTGATTGGGGAATTTCAGTACATTTAAAAGCAATCAGAAGGAGCATAGTTATAATTTAAAGTGTTTTTAGCTTTAGACATTCTCAATACTATCACCCACTTAACAGAGGAGCAAATTTTAGGCACTAATTTCTGAAGTTATCCAATGCATATAGACTAGAATTTATTGAAGACTGTATCTCTCTCTTTCTCACATATCAATTGTCTATATTTGGTAAATACTGTAATCACAAATATAATCAATGCTAATGTTTTGGGAAGAAAGTAGTTGCCTATTTCAGGGCTGGGCCTTGAAGGGCATATTTCACAAGCTACAATCATGCAGCTGTATGCGACATCTGTGTGTGCTAAGTCATTTCAGTCGTGTCCCACTCTTTGCGACCGTGTGGGCTGTAGCCCACGAGGTTCCTCTGTCCATGGAATTCTCCATGGAGTGGGCAGCTGCAGTGCTTTTCTCCATGGGATCTTCCCAATCCAAGGGTTGACCAGTCCAGGGATTGACCCTGTAACTCTTGTCTCCTGCGTTGGCAGACACATTATTTACCACTAGTGCCACCTTCTGGCAGGAGCTAAAATAGCACTATGGAAATCAGACAGCCAGGAGGTCAGTTCCAGAGACTGAAAACATGCTACTGTAAGTGAACCAAATGTCACTGAAAGGATTCACAACAATAATTAATTCATTTCATACTTATAAAGATGGGAAGGAAAATATTTGTGTTAGATTTATCCTCATAAGTGTTTATATGATCTTTTCCAAATAACTTTAAGCACAAAATAGCAAAAGGAATTAGTAGACAAAAGTCACACAATATGATCAGTTACATGAGAAAAGACCAGAAATCATGTGGAAGACATAACAAAAAATTGTCTTTTATATAAAAATGATGTTCATTAGCATAAAGTGAGAAGTAACCAATTTGTTTACATCTGAGATACCACCATAGATGTTAAGTATCCTGGGAGGGATGGCATCTTATGGTGGGTTACAATACATTGATCCCGTCCACTGAGGCCCGTATACCTCATGTAACTCAGATGAACATGCCATTCAGTCTTTGTAGGTCAATACTTTCTGTTATATGTGTTGTTTAGTCCCTAAGTCAGGTCCGACTCTCTGGCAGCCCCATAAATGTAGCCTTGCCAGGCTCCTCTGCCCATGGGATTTCCCAGGCAAAAATACTGGCATCAGTATTGTTTAAGGAAATATGAGGGAAACCACAGTGAGGCCCTTCTGCACACTCATTTTCATGGGTAGCATTAAAAGACTGACAATATCCAGGTATCGAAGACACAAAGAAAAGCAGAACTCTCATACATTACTGGTAGGAATGCAAAGCAGTAAAAAACTTGGAAACACTGGCAGTTGATAAAGTTAACCATCCACTTATTCCTCAGTATAATTACAACAGAAACGGAAACCCTGTGTCCACAGAACTACCTGTATGTATGCGCACATTTGGGCTTCCCTAGTGCCTCAGTGACAAAGAATCCGTCTCCCTGGAGAATCCTATGGACAGAGGAGCCTGGCAGGCTACAGTCCATGGGGTCCCAAAAGAGGCAGACATAAGCTAGTACCTAAACAGCAATTCTCACATTTCCAGGAACTTTATTCTTCAAAGCCTACAACTAGGTAGCAAAAAGAAATATCCATCTACAGATGGATGGTTAAGAAAGTGTTATATTTATCAGTGGAATACTCCCCGTCAATATGAAGAAATGAACTACTGACACAAGGGGGGGAAAATATCAGTTTCAAAGCGTTGTAGTAAGTCTGGAGGTGCGCGTCATGTGTATCCACAACTGCCGTAGACCAGAAGCCTCCTGAGATTGGATGTCCACATCGAGCAGGAAAATGAGGGCCTGGGATCTGGCCCTCAGCTGCCAGTTCGGAGGGGCCACCCCAGATGATACAATTGAAGATTTGCTCCTCACCTGGAGACAGGCTGGGATGCAGGACCTGAGGCCCTTTGCTGCAGTGCTTGCACCTGGACAAACATCTCCCCGAATGGCAGATACAAAGAAGCTCTAAGCGACTAAAAATAACCACGCATGAGCAGTTGGGGAAAATTATAAACCGTAAAATACGAAAAGGCCCGAAGCCAACTGCCACCTTTAAGGTGCCTGCCTGCCGAGAGCAAAAGCAAAATTCCAGAAAGTACTACGCATGATCCCCGCACACAGTAGCCCACAGCGGGGCAGGCAGGCTGCTCTGCCCCTGGCCTCGCTGCATCCGAGGGCCTGCGCGCCCCGCCCCGGAAGCCGGCAGGGCCACCTGCTCTTTGCGCTTGCTCTGTTGTGCTGTGGCGCGAGTCCCAATAAAGCCCGGCCTGAACTCATCTGGCTTTTTACTGGCTTCTACTGATTAAGAAAATCCAACAAGCTGAGTTGGTAACAATCTCTGAGCTAGACTAAATGGCTCCAGACTAAGGGCCACTGGGAGATGGAAGAAGGCTCGCAGGTGGGTCAATGGTAAAGAACCCGCCTGCTAATGCAGGAGACACGGGTTCAGTCCCTAAGTCAGAAAGATCCCTTGGAGGAGGAAATGGCAACCTGGGAAATCCCAAGGACGGAGGAGCCCGGCAGGCTGCAGTCCATGGGGTTGCAGAGTCAGACACAACTGAGCCTTCACACGTTGGGAGATGCGGAAACGCTGCCGCACCCTTGAATGAGCTGCACCATTTGCTGATGAGGAGTCTCGCCGTGTGTGTGTGTGTGTGTGTGTGTGTGTGTGTGTGTGTGTGTGTGTGTCCTCCAGAGACTTTCCAGGACTCTCGCTTTCTTACTTTCAGGCTTCTTTCCCACTCCTACCAGCCTCTGCACACACGCCCTCACATAACATCCTCGCGGTGCCCCTGGCCAGGTCACCTGTGTCTCTGTCTTGTCCCCTGGCTCTCCCACGGGTATCAGGCTGCCTCATCCCTGAACTTCAGCCACCTCGTCCCGCATGCTTCAGAGTCCAGCAACCTCAGGACCATGTCCACACCCGACTTAGACCGCCAAGCCCCGCCCTCAGCCACACGGTCGCACGTCCTTGCCTGATCGTCGTGTATTTTCCCCTCTCGGGGAGGGATCCAGATCTTGGTGCGTCCACCTCCATTTTCTTTAGGCATCCCACAGCTGGTATTTATGTACGTACCTGTTTTTGTCTGGGCTGTGTCTGTTGCTGCGGCGGCCTTTCTCTAGTTGGGGAGGCCGGGCTCCTCCGGTTGCAGTGTGTGAGCGGTTTCTCTTGGGGAGCACAGGGGCTAGGGTGAGCAGGCTTCCGTAGCGGCTCTAGAGGGCTTAGAGGGCGGGTTCAGCACCACAGCTAGTGAACAGTGATAGGTGTCAGCCACTGCTTTGGAGTCATAAAGCAGAGAAAATCCCTCTCCGCAGGTGGACCACACACTTTGTTCTTTTATGCTTGTATTTCAGTCTCCTACCCTTGGCCTTTTAGATGCCACCTTCATCTGCTGATGATCGGACTCACTGATTCATTCTTTGAATAGCCCGGCCCATGTGGGCTTCCGAGGTGGTGCAGCAGCTGAGAATCCCCCAGCCAATGGAGGAGACACAGGAGATGTGGGTTTGAGTCCTAGTTTAGGGAAGATCCCCTGGAGGAGGAAACGGCAACCCACTGCAGGATTCTTGCCTGGGAAATCTCATGGGCGGAGGAGCCTGGCGGGCTCCAGTGCCCGGGGTCCCACACGGCTGAGCGACGGGACACACACACACACACACACACACGCACACGCACGCGCGGCCGCCTTTGTATTCTATTCAGTCCCTTCTTATCAATGCTGTCTATAGCCAACATGTTTCCTGTTTTTAAAAAGCATTTATTCTTGGTCCTGTGGCTTTTTCTCTCCTCACCTCCTGGCTTACTTTTTCCTCTTAATTTCATTTCTGTATACTTTTCTTCCAGCTCTCCATTCCATGTAGCGTATGTTACTTACTGTGACTCTTGTGAGGCTGGCGTTCTGCTTCCGCGTCTAGTTATTTCCTACTGGATATATGAGTTGCTCGCTCTGTGTGTGTGTGTGTGTGTGTGTGTGTGTGTGTGTGTGTGTGTGTGTGGAGGAAAGACCAAGTTCAGGCCAGAAGCCTTGGAGGACACATGCATGTGAAATGACTAGGCAGGGCAGGGAAGGGAGTCCAGCTTTCACCACAATAGGCCACCAGATTCATCTGTTTTAACCTTGACTTAGCCTTCTGAGCTGTCATCCTGGAAGTCTGTGGGATGAGAGGGCCTGGCCTGCCAATCCAGGACAGTTCATCAGCCTGACCTCTCCTCAAAGTCTATACAGGAAGTCACTGAGTATCCCAATACCATGTGACTGAAACCGCTTGCGTGTGTGTGTGTGTGTGTGTGTGTGTGTGACTTAGCAGAGGGTTTCAGGACAGTGAGGAAGGGCACAACATATGGAATTCGTCCCAAATTTGCACGTTATCCTTGCTCAGGGGCCATGCAGTCTCTGTGTCATTGCAATTTTATTATATGTACTGCCGAAAGGAGCATGAAGTCACTTTTCTTTCTTTTAAAATGTTTTAAAGTTATTTGGCTGCGTCAGGTCTCAGTTGTGGCACATAGGTCGTGAGCTCCTAGGCTCCAGTAGTTGCAGCCCGCGGCGGACTTAGTTGCTCCAGGGCGTGTGGAAAGTTAGTTCCCTGATCAGGGATGGAACCCGTGTCCCTTGCACTGGCGTGTGGATTCTTAACCACTGGACCAGCAGGAAGTTCCCCAGAAACTGCTCTGCTTTAACTCCTCCTCCCCACAGCTCAAGACTCTTATCCAGACAGTCTGAGGTGACCTCAGGTCCCAACAGGACTCTGCTAGTTGCCGTCATCTGCGTTTCTCGTTGCAGTTTTGGGGTGTGATCAGCAGCCCTCGCAAGATGACCATCTCTTCCACACCTGGGACTGTCTTGAGGTCCCTATTCCATAAACCAAGTCCATAAGGCTGATTCTGCCTTTCCTGCAGTGGCCACAGTAGGTCAGGCCACACTCTCTCACACCTGGAATATTCATTTCAAACTGACATATCGTTAATGAGACCTGCCAAATGCCAGCTCTGTGTAAATCACTGGAGATAACAGAGCCAACCAAAACAGAAAAAAATTTTCTATCAATGGGGACTGACAGGCAATAAACACGACAAGTAAGGAGAATATAGTGTTTGATGGAGATCAGTGCTGTGGAGAAAAAGCTGAGAGGGTAAATAAAATAGGGACTGACTAGGGAGTGAGTGGAGAGGTGCTGAGTGGTAGAAAACAGGGCCAGGTCAATTCTTACTGAGAAGCAGATGTTTGAAAACAGACCTGGAGAGAATTTGAAGAGAACTCCAGGGTTCTTCCCCAGAGACAGAGGGAAAGGGGATAAAAGCTTAAAATGAGGGTGAAGCCTCGAGGTTCTGGGAATAGCAGCATCAATGAGGGTGGCTCAGAGTAAGCAAAGGGGCAAGATGGGGAGCTGAGATGCCTAGGACCCCAGAGCTGGGTCAGCAGGGCCTCTGGGCCACGGTCAGCACGCCAGTTTCTACACTGTGGTATCTCCACACTCTCCTGCCCGGGGCGAGACAAGCCCAGAAACAGCATGTAAGTACTAAGGGGAGTTGACATGTATTTTAGGTCCATTGAATCTGATCACATAAAGGAGCTTACATTTTGTATGGCTTTGTTTTCGTGTTAATTTCACATTGCTGATAATCCATTTTTACGGAATTGTATGAAACTTTGAGGCTAAGGGAAGTGGAGAAGTTCTTTACAAGAGGCAGTCTGAGCCACTGGGAGCTTTCACAGACAAGGGACATGTCCAGACATAACAGCAGTTCCCAACTTAATCCCTGGCCGTCCAGAGGTTAAGATTCTGAGCAGGAGGGTTGGGACTGATCCCTAGTTGGGGAACTAAGGTCCTGCATGTCACGTGGTGTGGAAAACCAAATTTTTTTTAAAAATGTTTTTTTTTTAAGTGTCCCTCTGATGACTGCTTCAGGAATAGAAAGACTCGTCGGGGGATTCCCTGCAGGTCCAGAGGTTTGGACTCCAGCTTTCCCTGCTATGACCCTGGGTTCAATCCCTGGTTGGGGAACTAACATCCCTCAAGCTGTGTAACAGCACCCCACCCTTCCCGGACAACAAAAAAGACTGGTGGGAAAAGTCAATCAAGAGCTGACCTCGTTAATCCGAGGGAGGGCTGGAGGAGTAACAGATTATGGATATAACTTGAAAGCAGACAATCGTAGGACTACTCCAAAAACCCCTTCTCTCAGGAAGCTCTCCATCTGCTTCCCCAATTCTCCTCTCATCTTCCACGGGATCACTCACTCCACTAGTCAGAAAAAAAGTGCTGGGTTTTCCTGAAATCCCTTCCTCTGGCCTTCCTCAGAGTGAGTACACAACACACCCCCACCAGATTTTCAGGCCAGGCGCCAGTCCCTATTTAAACCCCTTCCCCCTCCTCACTCCCCACAAGTCCATCAAACATCGTGCACTTTCTTTACCTAAAATAAGCTCTGCTCTTTCCCTTCCCACTAAATGATCTTTGTTTCCAGTCCCGTGATTCTTTTGCTGGACTAGGAACCCTCCTTGTGGGATCCTAGGGGTACCCTCTGACTCACCAGCACAGGAGGAGAGACTTTCTTTGTCTCCATTTTTGTTTTGGCCCAGCCTCAAGGCTGGCTGTATCTTAGTTCTCGTGGCCCTCACCAGTGAAAATGCCAAGTCCTAAATACTGGACCCACAGGGAATTCCCAGCAGGGGGAATATTAGCCTTATTCCCTGCTTCACTTGGAATCCACAAATCTTGGAAAATTGGAAAGTGTTAAGTTTGTATAAGACTCATTTGTGACAAAACTGTGGGACTTCCCAGGTGGCTCACTGGTAAAGAATCCACGTGTCAATGCAGGAGACCAGGGTTCAATGCCTGGGTTGGGAAGATCCCCTGGAAAAGGAAATGGCAACCCACTCCAGTATTCTTGCCCAAGAAATGCCAAAGCAGAAGAGCCTGGCGGGGTACAGTCCATGGGGTCACAGAAGAGTCAGACACGACTTGGAGACTAAGCAATAATGATGGCAGAGCTCGACCGGAACACACCTGAGATGACACTTTCTGTCCCCACTGCAGTGCAAGTGCTGCATTTCACTGCAGAAATACGTGTTTGACTGTGGCCTTCCGCCCCAGGCCGAGGGCTGGTGTGTCATACTGTACTGGAAAGCTGAGAGCTGCCGCTAAGAAGCTTCCAGTGATGATCCCATCAACAGGCACACTATCCAATCAGCCCTTTAAATGCATTACTGTCCCTTGATCCTATAAAAGGGAGGAGCCTTGGGAGGGCACACCAGACGGATTCAGTTGAGAAGGGGACTCACACAGGGAAGAGTCCTCAGCCTTCAGCTCAGGGTCACCCAGCGTGGAGTTCAGTCTTCTGGAGGAGGTGAGTTTCCTGAACAAAAGGAAATTTTGCCATCTCGTGTGTGTGTGCGTGTGTGTGTGTCCGGCTCCTGTGTTTTTACGCATCGCTCTGGGGAGAAAATTCCTAGATACAAAGACATAGATGCCTCGCAGGCATGGGGGATAGTCTGAACAATTGATCAGGCTGTGCAAAATCTGGCCAGACTGAGGCCAACTTCTCCTAGGAAAATCTGTGTCTGGCATGGTTTTTAATCTTTTTTCCATCACTAAATCACGTCCGACTCTTTGCGACCCCATGACTGTAGCCTGCCAGGCTCCTCTGTCCATGGGGTTCTCCAGGCAAGAATACTGGAGTGGGTTGCCATTTCCTTCTCCAGGGGATCTTTGTGACTCAGAGCAAACCCAAGTCTCTTGTATTGGCAGGCAGATTCTCTACTGCTGAACCCCCAGGGAAGCCCCCTTGAGGTCCGGATAGAAGTGGAGGTTCATGGCTAATTGAGGTGAGGGTGGGGCCAAAAGTAAAAGGGTGTCAGTTACTTAGCAGACTTTTACTCTGTGCTTGCCATGTGCCAGCGAATACTCCATGTGCTTCATATGTGGCAATTCTGAGCTGGGTGTCCTTACAGATCAGAGCCCCCATGACAAGGATGGAAGCCTGATGGCATCATGTATGGGGTCACGCAGCTTGGAAATGCCAGGCTCCAGATTAAAAACACTGGTAATATGGTTTGGGGAAGGGTTGCTGTGTTTTGTTTTCTCTTGAGATATAATTGCTATATATATTGTATTAGTTTCAGACATACAACATATGACATGATATTTGCATGCGTTGGGAAATAATCACCACAGTAAGTCTAGTTAGCATCCATCAACATGCATCATTACATTTCTTTTTCTTGTGATGAAAATACGACAATTTCGTATTCCAACAATTGTCTAAATATGACAGTTTCAAATTCCAAGTCTTAGCCATAATGCTGCTCCACAGCCTTGCTTGTGTGAAATTGAGTGCACGTCTGCAAATGTGACCATGTGGTCTATGTATGCCTGGAGAAGTCCACGAAGAGAATGCATGGGACTTCTCTGGCCACCCAGTGGCAAAGACTCGAAGCTTCCAATGCATGGAGTGTGGGCTTGATCCCTGGTTGGGGAACTAAGATCCCACATGCCACATGGCCAAAAAAAAAGAGAGAGAGAACTCATACGGAGTCTCAGGGGTATTACACCAAAAAAAGAAAGAAAGAAAGAAAGAACCCACGAATGTGGATATAGATAACCAGCCACTACACCTAAGGTGGGGAGGGAGGGGTGAGGACAAGCAAGGCAAAGCCTGGTGGAACCAGGAAGCACTTGGTGCTTTTCACTGAGAGCAAAAGGGAGCCATAGAGGGAATTTTAAGTGGAGCAGTGGAGTCTGACCTCAGCAGATTAGCATTTTAAAAGGCTTACTGAATAGATGTGATAAGTGGATGTTGTTTAGACACACTGAGTCCTGTCCAACTCTTTTGAGACCTAGTGGTCTGTAGCTCACCAGGTTTCTCTGTCCATGGAATTCTCCAAGCAAGAATATTGGAGTGGGTTACCATTTTCTTCTCCAGGAGATCTTCCCAACCCAAGGTAGAACCCAAATCTCTCCCATCTCCTGCATTGGCAGGGGGATCCTTTATCACTGAACCAGAAGCCGTGATTAGGGGGAGGGCAAGTGTTCCCCTATAGGGTTTTTCCTAGAATCATCTTTGCCTCATTCATTGATGAGATCAGGGTGGCTAATCTGATCAGATCACCAGGTGAGGTTGACACAAAGCATGATATCTGTTAACAGAAACTAATTAAGTATTTGGAAGCCCACATATCAATCCCAACAAACACCCCCACTTTCTGATCTTGGGGCATGAATTTACTTTAAAAAAAAAAAACAAAACCTCAAATCCAGAGACTTCCTTGGTAGTCCAGTGGTTAAGATTCTGCACTGTTACTGCTGAAGGCATTGGTTCGATTCCAAGACCCATGGCTGAGCCAAAAAAAAAAAAAAGAAAAGAATAATCTTTGAAATGTTAATTGTATATAAAAATAAAAGAAAACAAAATCAGAACAATAATATAGTAAGAGAATTAAATCTTTTGTTTGACATCCCTAGAGGTGTGCCTATAGTTCTTGTTGTTTAGTCATCAGTCTTGTCTGACTCTTTGGGACCCCATGGACTATAGCTCACCAGGCTCCTCTCTCCATGGAATTTCCCAGGCAAGAATACTGGAGTGGGTTGCCATGCCCTCCTCCAGAGGATCTTCTTGACCCTGGGATCAAATTTGAGTCTCCAGCTTGGCAGGCAGTTTCTTTACCTCTGAGCCACCAGGGAAGTCTGTGCCTATGGTTGCCCAGATCATATGCTTTACAGTTACAAATCAGTATTGAGCAATGCAAGCTTCACCTCTGAATCCTACACTCCAGTGGAAAAGGACAGGCATTAGAGACAGATCAATGTAAAATGATTACTTTGATAATATCAGTGAAGCAAAGACAAATGGTTTTCATAAGGAAGGATAATTGTTGATGGAAAAAGAGGGACCGAGGTGAAAGTAAAGGGAAATTTTTCTAAGGAATGGATTCAAGCTGACACAGGGTGTAGCGGGCTGGGTCTGCAGACTCTTGTGTCTGCTATAGGAGTTTGCAACAGAAGATGATCGTGTGTATGGATTCCAGCCTGTCTATTTCATTCACTTTATTGTCCTTTAATTGTCTTTTGCTGGTAATAGTTTATTTTCTTATGATGACTGAAGGAATGTCTTTATATTGATACTAGATCAATGTCTGAATTCAGTTCAGTCAATTCCAATTGTTATTTACGACTCCATTTATTGTTTTAGGACTTCCCTGGTGGCTCAGTTGGTAAAGCATCTGTCTACAATGCGGGAGACCTGGGTTTGATCCCTGGGTTGGGAAGATCCCCTGGAGAAGGAAGTGGCAATCTACTCCAGTACTCTTTCCAGCCTGGAAAATCCCATGGACAGAGGAGCGTGGTAGGCTACAGTCCATGGGGCCGCAAAGAGCTGGACACGGCTGAGCGACTTCACCTCACTTTTATTATTTTAAAATAATTGTTTTGCTTTCTGTTTTGGCCACACTGGGTCTTAGTTGTGGTATTCAGGAGGATCTGGTTCCCTGACCAGGGATGGAACCCAGACACCCTGCATTGAGAGTGCTGAGGCTTAGTCACTGAACTACCAAGGAAGTTCCCCTATTTACTGTTTAAATCTTTATAAAAACTATTTATTTATTTATTTAATTTTTTGGCTGCCCCGGGTTTTTGCTGCTCTGCGTGGGCTTTCTCTAGTTGCGGGGCGGGGGCCTCCCATTGCGGTGGGTTATTCTGCTGTGGAACAGACTCTCGGCTCACAGCCTTCAGTAGTTGCAGCACGCAGGCTCAGCAGTCACAGTACCCAGCTTCATTGCTGCATGGCATGTAGAATCTTCCTGGACCATGGATCGAACCCGCGTCCCTGGCATTGACAGGGGGTTCTTATCCACTGTACCACCAAGGAAGCCCACTCCCCCCTTATTATTTTACGTTAAGTTGAATGTTTTTATTGAACTGTAATGCACATAAAGAAAAAAGAAAAAGTGAAAGTATATGGCTTGGTGGATTTTGACAGAGAAACATTCCTGTATAACTCCCTCCAAGATCAAGAGGTAGACTGTCACTCACTAAAACTGGAAGTTCAGCATCCCAGGAACTCTCTCTTTAGTCCCAGGCAAACTGGGATGGAGTCCTCCATAAGT
>SJYC01142950.1:0-93997 GCA_006408675.1 Madoqua kirkii
AACAGCCTTAGAAACTGAAAGTGAATTTTGCATTGTCACACTATTAGGAATAGACAATACTGCCATTTAGTGAGAAAGGACCAGGTGAGCTAAGTACCCTCCAATACATATAGAGGACACTCTCAGGCCAGGAAAAGTGACCCCACATTCCACATGGCTGCTTTTCAGATGTCCCTCAGACATTCATGTGGGTGAAAACCTATTTATAATTATCTGAGTCTAATACCTTCCTTATTTCATTTACATTTAATACAGAGGACCTAATTTTAGTACAATTATAAAACATACTTTGTGCAGTTTGCATTTTCTGTAAGTGCAACTACTATGTAAATCAAGGGAAGACAGCCTTTTTTGTCTTGTATGAAAAATTAACAAATTTGTTAATCATCCTGAAAAGTCACATTGCTAAGGGCAGTATCACCTATAGCATCTGAATATCTGTTGCTACACACTCGTCAGATAGAGAACCATCATCTCAAATATTTTCATACAGCATTTTCCAGAAACTATTTTTTCTCTAGATGTATTTGACCCATTGTTCCTTTTTTCTCTATATGTATTCATTTCTCTAGATGTACTTTACCCTTCTCTCAATAACATTTAAACATCCTCAGTTATACGTATTGATTTGGGCTACAGTACTTTGGCTACCTCATGCAAAGAGTTGACTCATTGGAAAAGACTTTGATGCTGGGAGGGATTGGGGGCAGGAGGAGAAGGGGACAACAGAGGATGAGATGGCTGGATGGCATCACTGACTCGATGGAGTGAATCTGAGTGAACTCCGGGAACTGGTGATGGACAGGGAGGCCTGGCATGCTGCGATTCATGGTGTCACAAAGTGTCAGACCTGACTGAGCGACTGAACTGAACTGAACAATGTTTTTACATATTCATGTTCCAGCCTTTAAACCAGGAACCATAAGAGCAAAGATTTTCATTCTTACATCTTTAAATTTTGCATAGCACCCAATATGTAGAAGGTGCTATAAATGTTGAGTGGATATATTGATTCATTTCATATTTTTATAATAAATATTTACTTAGCATTTACTATGTACAAAACAGGACTAGATGATAAGATTATTTCAGGGGATAAATCAGATATGGTCTCTGACCTAATGGACCTTAAACTCTAATATGAGGAAAAAAATTATTAATTGCATAATTTTAACTCTGATACAATTATCATAAATGCTGCAGTTGAGTAGAAGGTGCTATAAGTATGGACAAATGGGAGAAGCAGATCTGAGCTAAAGGAGAAACAGGAAGTAATATTGAAGTGTACATGTTATTTATTGCTGCATAACAAAACAACCCAAAACTTAGTAGCTTAAAGCACCACCATTATTGCTTACAAGTCTATGGATCAGTTGAAAGGTTCTGTTGATCTGGGCCAGGCTCTGATCTCAACTGGGCCTCCAGTTGAGTTTGTGGTTCCCTTCCATGTTAACTGATCTAAGATGGCTTCAGCCGGGATTCACATGCCAGACAAGGCTTGTTCATACTGTGACAGTGGGCTTCTGAGACAGCAAGCAGATGCCGGCAAGACTGCTGAGGCTCAGGCTCCTCCCTTCTGCAGCATCCTACTGACAGAGGCAAGTCACAGGTTAGCTAGGATTCCAGAGGTGGGCAAAGAGACTCTGCCCCTCGCCGGGAAGTTCCAAGGCAAAAGTGCACATGAGAGAGGGGTGGAGAAGTGTGACTATATTTGTAATCACCTGCATCATGTTAAGACCTAAAGAAGTAAGTAGACGTCAATCAGACAAACAGGGAAGAGAACTGTGGTCAGCATGTAAAGACCTTGAGGCAGCAAGAAGCCTGGAACATTCCAGGAAATCCAGGAAAATGTTTAAAGCAGAAGAGGGCATGATCAAAATTTAGTGTGTGTGTGTGTGTGTGTGTGTGTGTGTGTGTGTGTGTGTGTGGTGCTGTGGTGGCCCAGCATTAAAGAATCCACCTGCAATGCAGGAGATGTGAGTGGTAAAGATCCCTGGAGAGGGGAACAGCTACAAACTCTAGTATTCTTGCCTGGGAAATCCCATGAACAGTCCATGGGCTCGCAAAAGAGTCTGACATGATTGAGTGACTAAACAACAATATATACTGTATATACCTAGCTTCTGCCTGGACCATATCTCAGACAAGTAAAATGAGCCTCTCTGAGACTAGGCACCCGTACTGGTGAAATTTTCACAGATGAAACCAAGGTACAGCCAAGCTTGAACCTCTATCAGAGAAACCACAGACTTAAAAAGTTATTATTGCCTGTTGTCCAGGTGAGAGACGACAGTAGCTCAAATTAGTATGTGTGTTTGTTAACGAATGAATTTGAACCTCAAGGGAGAGGTTTAGGATTTAGAGTAAAACTTCCTTGTCTTAAAGTACAGCTCCGCCACCAATGAGCAGGATGACCTTGGGTATCTTATTTACTCTCTGAGGCTCAGCATTTTCATTTCCACAAGGAGGGCAGCAGTAACACCTGCCTGCACAGTGAGGTGCACAGTGAGGACTCATGAGGTCCTCTTCCCAGGGCACTGAGCAGCCTGGCAATGAGGGGCACTCAGTAGATTTCAGTTGCTGCTACCATCATTGTTACCAGGATGATGTCGTTGGCAGCAGCACAGGATCTCCCAAAGGAGACTGGCCTCTAATCGCAGCTCAGCTCTGCAGCCCTGACTTAGTTCATGTGATTACGATTAAGTTGAAGGCCGAGTGGGGACTAGATACTGTCCGCCTCTGCTAGGCTTGCCATCCATCCTCCAGCTGCCTCTCCTCGGGTCTGTCTCAGGGGCTCTCATCTGGCTTTGTCTCCTCTGGGGGAGGAGAGGGAGAAGCCAGACGGCCGTGAATCTTGCTGTCTGCTGGTGAGTGTCTGCTGGCTAGAGAGGACGGAGAGGAGTGCCTTGTCAGGGAAACGTATAGCTCAGTAGCAGGGGCATATGCCCTTTAGCTGTGCCAGAACTCAGGGTCAGTGGAAATTCTTCCAGAGACCTCAGTGCCCAGCCAGAAAACTGGCTGTACGTAGACTCCCAAGGAACTCATAGGTGATGGGAAGAGGGGAGCCTGAACCCCAGCTGTTCCATGTGTGGAGCTGAGGTCCCAGACAGAGTTCGATTCACAGAAGGAGTAAAGAATTTTTCAGCAAAGTTACATATTTTAAGGAGGCCTAGAAAGAAGCCAGGATGCTGAGATAGAAGAATGGTAATGGTGATTCTTTCGAAGTGGTCAGATTAGTGATGCTTTAATTTCATTTCACTCTTTTCTACATGCTTTCATTTATTACCCATGAGCCAATATTTTAAGACTGATATTTTGTTATCCCTCCCCACCTTAGTTTTCTTTTTTTGGCCACAGGGCACCACATGCGGTATCTTAGTTCCCCAACCGAGGATAGGACCCTTGCCTCCTGCAGTGGAAGCCCAGTCTTCACCGCTGCACTGTCAGGGAAGTTCCAGGCCTATATTTTAATAAGAAGAAAAGGAAATTAAAAAGTCAAAGGCTAAGAAGTATGTCAAGAATCTCCCCCATGTTCTTAGTGAGTTCATAATTTTTTTGTCATAATTCTATAGTATAGTTCTAGACACAAAAGCTTTCACTTAGAACTGATCCCAATTTACTCCGCTTGGGTGTATTAGATAAACATGAAGCCTAACAAAGTAGACCCACAGTCTGCTCTGCCTATTGCCCTTAAGCCTCCTCTCATCGGCTCTTGCCACTGAAGATTTCTCTCACCCATTCCTCAGGACTTCAGAGCTCAGGTTACGGTATGAGGGGAGTTGAAGCTGAGTCTGACCCTTCTCTTAATCTTGTAACCTTGGCTGGGTTACACAACACAAGCTCATCATCTGTAGAATGAAGATAAAGGTAGAACCTGTATTATAGGCTTTTTGTGAAAGTTCGGTGACATACCAGATATAAAGTACTAAGCACAGAGCCTGGCATATGGTGGTGACATTTGCAGAAATGTTATCATCCCTATTCCAGTCTCTCTGGCTACAGCATGCTGGATGTAGATTGCAATCTCTGGCCTCTGGTGTTTTGCCTGATGTGACATATAAACAGGAAATAAAAAGGAAGTCAAATAATAAAAAAACAGGCCACTGCTTTGATTACGCTTAGCTTGATTGTTGAAATCTATTAAGCAAGATTGGCAAACACCAAATGTTTCTTAAGGCATCTAAGGAAAGAGGACCCTGCCCCCAAACCTCCACACCTGATAAGATGCCTCTTGTCCTGATATTGCTGCTGCTGCTGCTGCTGCTAAGTCGCTTCAGTCATGTCCGACTCTGTGCGACCCCATAGACGGCAGCCCACCAGGCTCCCCTGTCCCTGGGATTCTCCAGGCAAGAACACTGGAGTGGGCTGCCATTGCCTTCTCCACGGCCTGATATTGGGGTAGTTAAAAGCAGAGCTTTGACAACAGACCTTGGTCTGCACCCTGTCTTCCCTGCTCAGAGCAGTGGGGCTTGGGCAAGCTGGTCAGAGTGTTTCTCATCTCTCACTGGGGTAATAGTATCAACCCTGGGGAGAGCTGGGGTGTAGACCCTAAGAGGTGATGTCATCCAGTGCACACCCAGTAGCCACCAGGAGGGCTCACTTCCTCACTTCTTACAGACTCCACTCCTATGGGAACTTACTGAAAGGCTTTCTCTTATCAATCTGTATAGACAGGGGCTGTACTCCTTTTTCAACACAGGCACACCTGGCTCTTTCCAACCCCCAATCCTGCATCACTTCCTCCAGTCTTCTCTTTTTTTAATTTATTTTTAAATTGGAGTATAATTGCTTTACAGTGTTGTGTTAGTTTCAGCTGTACAGCAACGTGAATACTTATAGCTGTATAAGTATACACATATCCCCTTCCTCTTGTGCCTCCCATTACCACACATCCCACCCTCTAGGTCATCACAGAGCCCAGGGCTGAGCACTGAAGCTTATATCGCAGCTTTCCACTAGCTGTTTTACACATGGTGTTGCTGCTAAGTCATGTCCGACTCTTTGCGGCCACGGACTGCAGCACAGCAGCTCCCCTGTCCTTCACCATCTACTGGAGTTTGCTCAGACTCCTGTCCATTGAGTGGGTGATGCCAGCGCATCAGTTTGTCCCCCTCTCCTTCCCTACTTGTGTCCATGAGCCCGCCCTCTACATCTGCTTCTGTACTCCTCCTCTGCAAATAGGTTCATCCGTATCATTCCTCTAGATTCCATATATACGCATCAATATACTATAGTTGCTTTTCTCTTTCTGACTTACTTCTCTCCAGTCTTCTTACCTCCCTCAACATCTCACATGCATTTTTTCTGTCTCCTCTCAGAATTTAGATGCCACAAGGACAGGGTAGTTGCGTGTTTTCTTCACTGCTTTACGGATACCTGTCAGATAAGTGGCACTCCGTAGCATCTGTAAAATGAACAAGTAAGTAAATGACTGGATTAACTAACTTGTATTTCAAGCTACAGCAGAGTCCTTGGGAAAGGACATACGAACGACTCACCTTCATGTGATAAAAAGCCCTAAGATTGGTCTCAGTCAATACTGTATTCGCCAAAGTGACCCTTGGCTAGTAAATTTCTCCCTGAGCCTCAGTTTTCCCATCTCTAAAATGGAGACAGTAATTACTTACTTCAAACAGTGTGTGGGATGATCAGTTTCAACTGTGGAAATACACCCCTCTTGAACACTGTCCATCACCACGTAAAAATGTGATGCATCATTTTTTCAAGTAGTCCATCAGTTCGTTTCCTGGGGGCACCTGAAAAGAAAAATATCCCAAGGAGAACGGGACGAGGGAGAAGGCGTCATCAGTGCCCATGTCTGACTTTAAGCCTTAGTGCCCCTGCCTGACTTCCCCCAGCCCCCACCACGCCCTCACTGCCCTGGCCCAAGCTGCCAGCCCCCCAGCTCTGCGGAGGGTACGGCTGGAACTGTCCTGGCAACCTGACCAGCAACACCCCAATGGCACACTCAGAGCCCTGGAGCCAGCCCGGCTCAGCAACGGACACCGCGCTTGTCTCTGGGCAGAGCAGGGTTTGCGTCAGTAGCTGCCCTTTCTGTGGTTGCCTGGTGACCCTAATGGAAAATGAACTGTGGAGACTGAACCACAGGAACCACTCCCTGGGCTGGCTGGCGGGCCCGTCGGAAAGCCCGAGTGCTTTGGTAGAGGGAGGGGCCCTCCGGAAGAGCTGTGCCCGGTGTGTAGGTGGGGGCGGGATGGGCAGAGAAGCATGGAACCAAGGCAAGGCTTGGACCAGGGCCTGGATCTCCTCACAGCCTGGGTTCTTGCTGCTCATAAAGCACAGTCATCAGTGCTGGTCCTGGGCCTGATTTTAGGCAAAAAGCACAGCAAAAATACTCTCCCAAGCTCTACACCCACAGCTCCCCAAACTCACAAAGTTCTGAAGTTTCTGCGAGGCGCTCACTCAGACTCATTGCATCACTGATTGTAAGAACCATTAAGAGAAGACTTCGGACACCCAGGGAAGGTGACCCTCATGGAAAAGCACTCACACCGGGCAAGAGAGGATTGCTGCTCTGGGCTTAAAAGAAAAAACAGTGAGAGGAGAGTGGACCCGGGCTGATCAGAAGATACTTGTTGATCTCCACCTCTGGGAAAGCCAACCAACAGCCTGGTACACTTAAAAGAAACTGAGGGGAGTGGGAGGAATTGGGAGAGTGGGAGGAATTGGGAGATTGGGATTGTCACATACATACCATTGATGCTTTGTATAAAACAGATAACTAATGAGAACATCGTGTCTAGCACAGGGAGCTCTACTTAATGCGCGGTAGTGATCAAAATGGAAAGGAAGTCCAAAGGGAGGGGATATATGTATCTGTATAGCTGGTTCACTTTGCAGTAGAGTAAAAATTGATCCAACATTGTGAAGCAACTATGCTCCAATAGATTGAATAAAGAAAGAGAGCCACAGAGTAGTCAGACCTGCTGAAATGCCGCCTTGTAAAGTGTGTATAAACCTTGGAAGAAAAATTATGATCAACCTAGACAGTGTATTAAAAAGCAGAGACATTACTTTAGCAACAAAGGTCCATCTAGTCAAAGCTATGGTTTTTCCAGTAGTCAGATATGGATGTGAGAGTTGGACTATAAAGAAAGCTAAGCGCTGAAGAACTGATGCTTTTGAACTGTGGTATCAGAGAAGACTCTTGAGAATCCCTTGGACAGCAAAGAGATCAAACCAGTCCATCCTAAAGGAAATCAGTCCTGAATGTTCATTGGAAGGACTGATGCTGAAGCTGAAACTCCAACACTTTGGCCACCTGATGCGAAGAGCTGACTCATTTGAAAAGACCTTGATGCTGGGAAAGATTGAGGGCAGGAGGAGAAGGGGATAACAGAGGATAAGATTGTTGGATGGCATCACTGACTCAATGGACATGAGTTTGAATAAACTCCAGGAGTTGGTAATAGTTGAATAAAGAAAGAGAGCCACAGAGTAGTCAGACCTGCTGAAATGCCGCCTTGTAAAGTGTGTATAAACCTTGGAAGAAAAATTATGATCAACCTAGACAGTGTATTAAAAAGCAGAGACATTACTTTAGCAACAAAGGTCCATCTAGTCAAAGCTATGGTTTTTCCAGTAGTCAGATATGGATGTGAGAGTTGGACTATAAAGAAAGCTAAGCGCTGAAGAACTGATGCTTTTGAACTGTGGTATCAGAGAAGACTCTTGAGAATCCCTTGGACAGCAAAGAGATCAAACCAGTCCATCCTAAAGGAAATCAGTCCTGAATGTTCATTGGAAGGACTGATGCTGAAGCTGAAACTCCAACACTTTGGCCACCTGATGCGAAGAGCTGACTCATTTGAAAAGACCTTGATGCTGGGAAAGATTGAGGGCAGGAGGAGAAGGGGATAACAGAGGATAAGATTGTTGGATGGCATCACTGACTCAATGGACATGAGTTTGAATAAACTCCAGGAGTTGGTAATAGACAGGGAGGCCTGGCGTGTGGGGTCACGGCTGAACGACTGAATTGAACTGAACTGAAAGTGTGTGCAGAGGCCCTGGGCTGGACACTATGAAGCTCTGTCCATCCATGCCTCATTTCATCTCAATGTTACTATCATATTTGTAGATACTAAAAGTCTTGTTATACATCCTTCTTGGTTATCTGTTTTGTTTATACCAGTATGTATATGTTAGGGGCTTGCCAGGCAGTGCAGTGAAGACTCTACATGCTAATGCAAGAGGCAGGGGTTCAACCCTTTGTTAGGAAGATCTCTTGAAGAAGAGAATGGCAATCCACTCCAGTATTCTTGCCTGGGAAATACCGTGGAAGAGGAACCTGGTGGGCTACAGCCCATGGGGTCTCAAACAGTTGGACATGGCTGAGCATGCCTGCATGTGTGTAAGTTAATCCTAAACTCCTGATTTGTACCCTCCCCAGCTTTCCCCTTTAGTAACAAGTTTGTTTTCTATGTCTGTGAGTCTCTGTTTTGTAAATAAGGTCACATACACACATATATATATTTAGATTCCACATAAAAGTGATACTCTATGATACTTGCCTTTCTCTGTCTGGCTTACCTATTTCACTTCGCATGATAAACTCTGGATCCATCAGATATTGTCTTGATTCAGGCATTTCGTTTCAGGAGTGAAAAAGATTTTGCTAAAACTGTTTCAGTGAATGTGCTCCCAGCACTTGCAGACAGAAGGGGCTGAGTGCAAGGAAGAATGGCTGAGACACAGCTGAGATCTATTCCATTCGTGAGAGAATGAAAGAGACTGGCCAGGAGCTCACCCCTCCCTGTCTGCCTCCAGGCCTCTGAGTTTGGAGCAGTCCTCAGGTTTCTGGGTGCTTCAGTTCATCTGTACTTGGCTGAGGACAGTTTCCTGTTTCTAAGAAAAGACTGCTCAGATGACAGCTTGGATGTCTTATGAGGTCCCTCGGACAGTAGTCCTCCTGGGCCAGCCGACCGAGGGGTAGAAACAGAGGACAGGGACAGTCCCTGAGGAGTGGTTGTTCCCATTAACCCCCTCCAGTCCTGAGGTGTCCTGGGATTCAGAGAATGAGGCTAGTACAAGTATTTGTCATATTGGCTGAAAAAGGAAGCGACGTTTACGATGGGGCCAAACATGCCTGAGCTCTCCAAAGAACATCTGGGCTTGCTAAGCCTGACCCAGGAGACAGGACATGACAGGGCCCACGGGAGCCCATGTGTGTAACACCTTTGAGCCCTGGCGTGCAAGCTGCCCTCCCCCTCCCCTGCAGCTTCTTCCAGCCCCCTCACCTCCCTCCATCCTGCTCAGTAGTCCCACAGATCGCTTTTCCAGGGACATCACAGGCTGTTGCCATGGAGGCAGTTGTTATGGCAAAACAGAAGTGGCTGATCCTCACCCCATGGCTTGAACCCTGAGGCAGAGAATGGAGGGCAGCTGTCCCTTGACCACAGGCCGCAGTGGAGCGCTTGCTACAAACACAGACGGAAGCCCGGGACCGGCTATGATGGGAAAGGAGACCCTGCGATGAGATGAGAACTCTCCCTGCCCCCACCCGGGAGCATGCAGGGAGCCCCAAGCTGCGGCCAGACTAGCCATCTAGGCCGAAATGCGAGGAACAGCTGCCTAGTCTCTTCCACCTCCAGCTCAGTCCCGCCCCAGCTGGACCGTTCTCCACATCCCCTCTTCCTGCATCCACTGGTCAGTCACAGTGAACAGCATCACTCAGAGCGGCTGACAAAGCCTTTGGGGAAGAAAAGCAGTCTCCCGAAGGTTGATGAAGCTGCCCAGGCTCCTTTCCTGGCCCTCCACTCACCAGTGTAGGACCTGGCAAAAGCCACTCAGTGTCCCCAAAAGCCTCAGTTTCCCAATTAAGATGATAACCCATCATCTGTCACCAAGTTGTTATGATAATCAGTTGAGATAATAGTTTCCTTCTAACAGATCTCCTGATTCCTCTCTTGCCTCATTCTGATGCTATCAACCAGTGGCCAGTGCTCTCTCCTGTGAAAAGACGCATCAGATACCAGTGCTTTGCTTCCAAAGCCTCTATGGGTTTCCAATAGCATCCTCATCATGGTCCACAAGGCCACAACCACTGGAGGCCTCACGAAGCTCATCTCCTGCCCCAGACCCATGCCCAGACCCCCTCCAACCTCTCAGCCCTCTTTCTGGTCCTTACTTCTGCCTCAGTGTACCCGAGCAGGATTTCAGAGGGCCTCCCCTCACACCCTCTGCTTTACCTCCTCTCTGAAGATAGTAGTATTTGAATCACATTTCCTGAGTTGTTTTGTAGATGTAAGCCGCCTCCCTGCCATGGAAGATATTAACTACCAGATGACCATGAGCACACAGCCCCAGGCCTCCAGGAGCCTAAGAACTGCTAATGTTCACCCCTGTGATACCACCCTGTTCCCTCACCATCAACAGGTCACAGTTATGCACAATCTGATCACAGACCCTGTGAACCCCCTCCTTCACCTGGCTTTCAAAAATGCCTTCCCAAAACCCTTCGGGGAGCTCCAGGCTTTTTAAGGCATGAGCCACCTCATCTCTCTGTGCATGGCATTGCAATAAACCTTTCTCTCCAAACCCCGACGTTTCCATTCATGTGGCTTCACCATGCATCAGGCACATGAACTTGAATTAACGTCAGGACCTTTATACATGGCTGTTCTCTTCCAGGAACAACCGCCCCCCATAAGACACCCCCGCTCGTATGGCTGGCTCCATCCTCACCTTTCCCAGATCCAGCACATCCCATCCATCAATTCTTCGGAAGGCAACCATTCATATGAAACTGTTATATGTGTCCTCAGAGACTCCCTGTCCCATTTCCTATATTATTCACTTCATAGTGCTCATTAATGTCCAAAACGGTCATTACCTTCGTATAATTGTTTACCGTCTGTCTCTACTAGGAGAACACAAACCCCGGGAGAGCTAGGATCTCATTTTCAACTGAATTGCCAGTTCCTAGGACAATGCCTGGTACCCCTTGTTCTACGAGCTCCACGGCCTCTTCCCTGGCCTCCTCTCTGGCCTCCAGACACTGAAGCCTCCACGGAAACCACCACAGCCTCTCATTCCAGGGCCCCTGGGGCCTCTGCGCCCTCCCACAGCACTAGCATCAGCTGCCATTTGGTGTTTTTATGGAGAAGAAGAGGCTTGGCATCTAAATGCCCAAAATAAATATGTGTTTTAGTAAAATGAATAAAAATATTTAACGCAGTGTCTGTTAAATAAATAATAACTGCTTATATTATAAACTGATAACAGAATGAACACATATCTTTAACTAATTTGAGTAGTCATAGTAGTCATCTCTTGCTCAGTAATAGTCCTAATGGATGGTCAGGACCTGTTGGCACTCAGGCCTCATTTGAGTCTCAGCTAACCTATGACAAGGCCAGCACACTCTTGCTTATAGATGGGCTTTGAGAAGACTTGGCCACTTGTTAGACTCAAAACCTAGGGCTCTGAACTGCAAGAGAGAAGTTCTTTGAACCACTGAATGACCAGCCTTCAGATAACACTGTGTCTCAAACCAGGCAGTGGAAAGACCCTCAGGTCATCTCTGAAGCTCCAACTGTGCTGTCTTCTTGGTAGACAAGTCTCCCAGCACCCATTGTCTGAGGGCGGATTCCCTCCAGGCCCCAGATCCTGCCTCCCACCCCTGTTCTAGTGAAGGCAGTTGAAAGAGATGCAAATCACACGTGGAGAGAGCCTCTTGTGGGCTCCAGGCAAAGAATACAGAGCTTGTATAAAGGTCACAGCAGCGGGAAAAGGGCTTGCAACCCACCCACTCACTCACTTCCTTATCCTCTCCCCAAAATGTCAACAGGGGCTTGGCCATCAAAGTGTGGAGCATCAGGGCCAAAGGAAGAGAGGAGGCCCAGAGGCCACAGCTTCTGTGCAGACTGCGGAAAGGGAGTATCTCCTTGTCCAAAGTGTGGGAGGATCCAAGTGCCTCTGGCTGAGCTGGCTGATCTCAGCACATTCCCCTTGGTAGGTCCAGACCTGCACATCCATCACGATTTTCCATCATGGGAGCCTTTTCCTTCTCTCCATCACATCAAACTGCTAGGGAAAAGTGGGAGAGAAGGAATCACCTATCTGCTTCTCACCTTTGCTTTGGATTTGCTCAAAGAATGTTGTAGTCTGACATTTTCAGGAATCCTGATATTCCTTCCCACATTTCCAGTGGGTACCAATAACCATGTCCACCCTTTCCCTTCTCACTCACATTCAGACATGGAAACGGAATTAGCATGAGTATTAGAACCAACCACAGACATTGTCAATAGTGATTCCCAGGAAGATGGAAGGAGACAGGTACTTTACTTCCCAGTTCTGTCCTCTTAGCACTCCAAGTATCAGTTGTGTTGACTATTTAGATCAGCTAAGGGATGTTAAGTGACGCTCTAAGCATGTGCTGGGATACACCTTGATTTAATCCCAGGCTCCCAGTTCCCAGAGAATCAGCAAACACAATTAAGGAAAATATAGACCCTGCAGTCAATCAGCCGAGGTACAAATAATCAGCACCTATCAGTTGTATGAAGGGCTTTCCAGGTGGTACAGAGGTAAAGAATCTGCCCGCCAATGCAGGAGGTGCAAGAGACACGCGTTTGATCCCTGGGTCTCTAAGATCCCCTGGAATAGGAAAGGACAAACTGCTCCAGTATCCTTGCCTGGGAAATCCTATGGACAGAGGAGCCTGGCAGGCTACAGTCCACAGTCACAAAGAGTCGGACACCACAGAGCACACACATCAGTTGTGTGAATTTGGACAGGTGGTTTAACATCTCTCCCTGAGTCTCAGTTTCCTCATATGCAAAATGGAGTAATAAAAGTAATTTCCTCTTAGCATTGTTGTGACAGATAACATAGGTTAGGCCGAGTGGCTGGCACAGTGCCTGGTACATAGTAAGAACTCAACTAATAGGCTGCATTCTTTGCTGAATTCAAACATGCTTGTGCATTTCTGTCCAATTCATAGAGTTGAGGTCATCTAAAAAAACTTTCATTTTACTAGCTCTGTGGAGTCTCTGGGAAAGAATTCATTCTGAGAAAAGCTGAAGCTAGGTACAGGTATTGTGAACTGTCCCAGGAGCAAAGCTTTAGCTAAACAAACTGTGGGAAAATTCCCAGATGTTGCTATAAACAAAATCAGGAAGGTCTCTTGAATGGAATTTTGTGCTGTTGTTTATACCAGGGAGTGGGGTTATCTGTTCAGTTCAGTTCAGACACTCAAACTCTCTCCCTATTGCTCTCAGGCTGTGATATTAGTCATGTCCCTCTTAGTATAAATTCTACCAGACTATTGCCTCTCCTTCTCAGTAGGAGCACTGAAAAAAATATTTAAATGGAGGTCTGTGGTAACACTGAGGAAAGCCAGAGGTTCTTCTCGGAGTCCTAAAAAATAAATTAGAAAGGTATTTGTGCAATGGGAACCTTTTGTCCTAGGTTGTCAAGAATGGTCTCAATTTTAAATCATCCTATCTATCATTCTCATAAACCAGCCACATTTTCTGGAAACTACATGTCCCAGGCTTTTTCTCACACCTGAATATGTTACAGGTAGCCTTTCTCATGCATGTGAGTCTCAAATTAGGCTGTTTAAGTGGGCTGAGTCACTCAAGGGAAGAACCCTAGACAGGGGACCAGTCACTCGAGGACTCTGATGGACTGGTACGTGGAAGAGACCACAGATAATACTGAATGAAGGGACTTCTCTGGTGGTCCAGTGATTAAGATTTCACCTTCCACTGCAGGGGGTGAAGGTTCGATCCCTGGTTGGAGAGCTAAGATCCCATATGCCCTTTGGCCAAAAAACTAAGACATCAAACAGAAGTGATACTGTAGCAAATTCAATAAAGACTCTAAAAATGATCCATGACCAAAAGTCTTTTTTAAAAAAATATTAAAACAAACATTGTATCACAAAGGCCCATCCCAGATGATTTCAAGGCTTTCAGAAGTCCTGAAGTTCCAGGGAAAACCTACCCCATGAATGATGACGCTCATAATAGAGAATTATTATTAATGCCATCTCTTGAGAATTTCAAAGCAAAATTGAATTATTTCTAATACAGCATCACCTGAATTCTCAAGGCTCATGAAACCAAGGCCTGGAGGCTAAATGACCTACACGAAGTTTCCGTGTCTGTGAGAGAGGTCAGACCAGAACCTGATTGTCTTCATATGTTCATCTGTGACTTTCTTAGCCTGTGGAGACTTATGTCCTAACCTGGCTTTCATTGAATATGGATGCAAAATAGCTTAATTGTAGAAAGCAGCTTAAATGTTAAAGGCAACACTGTTCTAGAGAGACTAAGAGATTCCAGCCCTTAAGAGATCCCAGAAGCTGGCATTTCCTACTACTTAATTTTTATGGGCTCAAGTCTCCCTTGCCTCACTCTGTTCCCACTTGGCCACAATTCCCTCGTCATCTGGGCGTGATCTCCCTGCCCCCGTTCACTTCCCTGTGAAGTCTGTGGGCGGCAAGTGAAGAGCAGGAGCTTGGGCTCAGACCAGGCTCCGCAGAGAGTTTCTCATGGAAGGACACCCTTGTCCTTAGCCATACAGAGCCAGGGCATGTGGAAAAGACTGCCAAGCTTCAGCCAATTAGAGGATTTGCCTGCCGAAAGTGGCAAGCAAGGGTCTGAGCCGTCCATGGATGCATACACGCACATGAACACCACCCTCTGCCCCACACTCCCCACTCACTATGCAGAGAAGCAACAGGACACAGAGACATCCCAGGCCAGCTTCCTTTACCAGTCCTCGCCACTGTCCCCTGGATTGGGCTTTTTCCAGTGAAAAATGAGCCCCAAAGCCCTGGAGCCTTCTCGGTGATTTACCGAGAACCTTACCTCTGCATGGGCTTTCCGGCTGCAGCCAACCCCAAGAGTCAGAGGGAGGAAGAGGGAGAAAATCATAAATGGATAGAAAGATGAGAAACAGATGTCTGGAGCCTTCACTGGCTGGGAACTCTCCCCCTCGACCCCCTCTCTTCATGAGATTAGAAGGGCTTAGTCCTTGAGAGCAGACTCTTCCACTACCCGCTTTGACCTCTCTCCCTCTGTACCCCACCAACCCCTCCCATCTGTCAAGGCTCACCCTGGAGACCTGCCACATGGGTGTCTACCTTGTTGGGTCATTTCTTCCTAACTTTAGCTAAAATAAATGAGTAGGCTAGATGGAACACAGACAAAACTCAAAAGATAACAAGTGTTGGCAAGGATGTGAAGGAATTGGAACCCTGGTACACTGTTGGTGGGACTCTATAATGATGTTCAGTTCAGTTCAGTCTCTCAGTCATGTCCGACTCTTTGAACCCCATGAATTGTAGCACACCAGGCTTCCCTATCCATCACCAACTCCCGGAGTTCACTCAAACTCATGTCCATCCAGTCAGTGATGCCATCCAGCCATCTCATCCTCTGTCGTCCCCTTCTCCTCCTGCCCCTAATCCCTCCCAGCATCAGAGTCTTTTCCAATGAGTCAATCTTTGTGCAAAACTGTAGGGTGGTTCCTCAGAACTTAAAAATAGAACTACCATATGACCTAACAATTCCATTTTTAGGTATATATTCAAAAGAATTAAAATCAGTGTCTCAAAGAGGTAACTACAACCTCATGTTCATTGCAGCATTGTTTACAACAACCAAAATGTGGAAACAACCCAGATGTCCATTGACAGACAAATAGATTTAAAAATATAGTGTATATATATGATGGAATATTACTCGGCCTTAAAAAAGAAGGAAATTCTACTGTTTGTGACAATGTGGATGGATCTGGAAGACATCATACTAGGTAAAATAGCTCATTCCCAGAAGAACGCACATAGCACATGAGGTCTGAAAGAGATTTTTAAAAGTGTTTATTTATTTTTGTTTATTTGGCTGTGCTGGGTCTTAGCTATGACTTGTAGGATCTAGTTCCCTGACCAGGGATTGAACCCAGGCCTCCTGCATTGGGAGTGCAGAGTCTTAGCCACTGGACCACCAGGGAAGTCCCTGAAAAAAATTTTTAAACGACCCTTCCAAAAAAGTAGGTGGAACAGAATACCAAAATATTACCCTTATTACTGATAAAGCTGACTTAATAGTGAGAGGCTTGTACCTATGGATAGATAAGTGGACAAAAAGCTTCCTAAAGATTCAGAATTTAGCTAACTTACCCTCTGACAAACAGGTCAAACTTCCCCATTGGAAGATTTGTGGGATGGGGTAAGAGAAGAGAATATGAATCCCTTATGAACAGGACTAAATTCTTCCAAAATTCACCAATCAAATATATCACTCGTTAGCACAGAGCTTGCAAGGCTCAGAGTGTTAGGCTAATGGAGGAGAGAACAAAACGGCCTGTTCCTTTCCTTATGCACACATTCTAACTCTCCATCAATTTATACGGTGTTTTATTTCCTTTT
Organism: Madoqua kirkii; assembly: GCA_006408675.1. NCBI lineage: Eukaryota > Metazoa > Chordata > Mammalia > Artiodactyla > Bovidae > Madoqua > Madoqua kirkii. Next base: position 16,409 of record SJYC01142950.1, read on the forward strand.
TTGCCTCTCCATGAGATTAAATACACTTGTAGTCAAGAATATGCCTTTTCATCCTATACTTTCAATCTGTACAAGTCAAACACTCATGCTTAGCACCAAGTAGGTTCAACCTATTTGTTAAAAGTCCTTGAAGATAGAAGAGTGAAGTATCACAGGTTCCCTTAGGAAAGCATAGGTCTAACAGCAGAAGTGGAAAAGAAGGGAAAATTGAGGTAGGAGACTTCAAAATAGAGGAGGGACTTCCCTGCTGGTCCAGTGGGTAAGAATCCGCCTTCCAACGCAGGGGACTCAGGTTCTACCCCTGAGAGGGGAACTAAGGTCCTGCATGCCTCAGGGCAACTGAACCCACGCGCTGCAAATACTGAGCATGTGGGCTCTAGGGCTCTAGCTTGTGGACAGTCTCCTCAACATGCTTCTCTTTCCTAGGCAAAGCCCATGAAGCACAAGGAAGACCCAGCAGAGCCAAATTGATTCATGAATTAATTTTTAATAAAAGAGGAAATATTTGAGCTGGACTTTGGGGAACGAGTGACTCCAGCTACACAGAAAAGTCAAAGGCAACAGTTGCATAAACCCTGAGGCATGAGATGGTACAGCAAATCCCTGGATGCAAAAAAAAATCCTTCACAAATGTAGCACAGACTATGGGAGATGAGATAGGAAGGAGATGCGGCAGTCCTTCACTTTGGAATACTTGATAGAAATACCCAAATACCTAACAGCCGAAAGAGTCACTCTCTCCTTGAGTTCATTGCTTTTCTTTGAGTTGAGCTTTAGTCACTGGTGGAGTGTGTATGCTCAGCCATGTCCGACTCTTCGTGGCTCCGTGAACTGTAGCACACCAGACTCCTCTCTCTCTATGGAATTTTTCCAGGTGAGACTATTAGAGTGGGTTGCCATTTCCTCCTCCAGGGGATCTTCCTGATCCAAGGTTAGAACCCTCGGGCTCTTGCCTCTCCTGTATCGGCCAGCAGATTCTTTAGCAGTGCACCACCTGGGAAGCCCCAGTGGTCAGCGCACTGAGGGACAGCATTCTAAGCCATAGGGAAGTCTCCTCTAGTCCTGTCGGCTTACTCTGTGGAATCCAAAAGCAACACATTTTAAGGGAACTAACAGTCTCCGGGCTCACGTCTGGGAAAGCCCAGAATGCTGATGTCACCCCAATGGCATGGAGCAGCAAGGAATTGAAGGCCACCAACCTTGGCATTGGGGGAATTCCATGCCACACGTCTGGATAATGAAAACTGAGGGTCTGAAAAGGCTGCTGATGGCTGGTGCTATGAGTTTTCTACTTAAATGAAAACCAAGAAGATGGGACGATGTTTCCTTTCATTGCACATTCAGGACTTTTTTTTTTTCATGAAAATAATTATAGAAATATTTCCAGCTTAATATTAAGGAGACCCATATCTGAATCTAACTTCACTGACAATGTATGGAATATATCCCAAATTCTGACTTTAGATAACACTTAAAGCTCTTTCCATAAAATTTCAAGGATTCATGTGAAGGCCAGCTATAGAATTTTCCTCCCAGACTGTTTTCTGGGAACAACACCCCCCACCCCTAGGGCTGATAACTTCTCATATTTCTGCTGTGTGACTCTGACCTCTGGCTGTATGTAACTGTTAAGAAATAGGAACGTGATCCACTCAGAGACTTTGGAATCGGGACTGAAATATATAGCCCATCCTCCTATGGGCCTTAGACTGTAAAATCTAAACTTGGGGGCTGAGAATCTACCATTCGTTGCCTTCATGTGGTCTGAATAACAGAGATAGATAGTGGGCAGATCAGAAAGAAAGATGCCAACACGGATGGCCAAAAACTTGGGGAAAGATTGGATGCAACAAAAGAGGGAAAACAAGTCCAGGTTGATGTCTTCGGTTCTGGCCACAAATGTTATGACTTAGAAGAACAGTTAAGAAGAGGCAGTAGATGTTGAAGACTGTTATTACAAAAGTACTAAATGAAATCATGAAAGTTTGTGAACTCTCTAACAGGGGTCACTCCTAAGATCCTAAGTATAGATCCTTAAGGCCTCCCCAAAATTAGGGGCAGAAGCAAAGGAGACTGGTAAAAGGTTGAGTTGAAGATATAGGAGACATGCTCCATGTTCAGGAAAAGACATAACATTAGATATTCCCTCTCCAATATTTTATTTACCTAAGTTGAATATTATATTTGCAAAACTTGGATGTTGTGGAACAGACAAATGAGTGGTTCACTTATTTATTTTTATGGCCCATATTTTACATTTTTATTTGATTGGAGTATAATCACCTTAAAACATTGTGTTAGTTTCAGGTGTGCAATAAAGTGTTTCAGTTATGCATATATTCATTTTTTTCCAGATCTTCACCCATATAGGTTACTAAAGAGTACTGAGTAGAGCTCCCTGTGCTATACAGTATATCCTTGTTTGGTTATCTATTTTATATATGGTAATGTGTGTATGTTAATCCCAAGCTCTTAATTTATACCCCCCCTTCTTCCTCATTGGTAGTCATAAATTTGTTTTTGAAATCTCTGAGTCTGTTTCTGTTCTACAAATAAATTCATTTGTATCATTTTTCAATTAGATTCCACATGTGACTGATACATGGTGCTTATCTTTCTCTGACTTACTTCACTTAGTGGGATAATAGCTAGGTCCATCCACGCAAATGGCGTAATTCCATTCTGTTAATTTGATTAAGAGAGTGTTGCTCATATATATGGAGAAGGCAATGGCCCCCCCACTCCAGTACTCTTGCCTGGAAAATCCCACGGACGTAGGAGCCTGGGGGGCTGCAGTCCTTGCGGTTGCGAAGAGTCGGACACCACTGAGCGACTTCACTTTCACTTTTCACTTTCGTGCATTGGAGAAGGAAATGGCAACCTACTCCAGTGTTCTTGCCTGGACAATCCCAGGGATGGGGGAGCCTGGTGGGCTGCTGTCTGTGGGGTTGCACAGAGTCGAACACCACTGAAGTGACTTGCAGCAGCAGCAGCAGCAGCAGCAGCAGCAGCAGCAGCAGCAGCAGCAGCAAAAGCTCACATATACTCTTGTGGGAATGTAAGCTGTTTGAAGGAATTAAAATAGTCACATACAGAAACTTCAACCCAATAAAGAGGAAGCACTGAGTTGCCTGCTCCCTGGACCCGCCCACCCTAGTGGAGGTCCCAGCTAGAGGGTAAGTTAGCCATTGTGTAGCTAATGTTCAGGGGGTAAGCGTGTGACTCATGCTGGGCCACCTCTCTCATTATAGGGTTATTGAGTTTAACAGTCATTTCAAAGAACATCTCTTTATTTCATGGATTTTCTTTATTGTTTTTCTGTTTCTACTTTGTTGACTTTGACTTATCTTCTTGCATCTCTTTTACTTTCTTTACTTTTATTTGCTTTTCTTTTCTAGTTCATTGAGGCAGAAGTACAGTTCATTGATTTAGACCTTTTGTTCTTTTTTACTGTAAGGCATTTAGGGCTGTAGATATTCTCTTAAGTACTGCTTGAAACCATTTATTTCAGTGTTGGGTTTTGATTTTCGTTCAGTTTGTGTGCGTGCTAAGTCACTTCAGTTGTGTCCGACTCTGTGCAGCCCTATGGACTGTAGCCTGCCAGGCTCCTCTGCCAGGCTTCTACAGACAAGGATACTGGAGGGGATTGCCATGGCCTCCTCCAGAGAATCTTCTTGACCTAGGGATGGAATTTGGGTCTCCCGCATTGCAGGCAGATTCTTTACCGTCTGAGCCACTGAAGATGCCCTTTAAATTTTCTCTTTGGATTTATCTACAACCTATGAGTTACTTATGGATATTAGCTTGGACTACTTACAGGTTTCCAGCTATTTTCCTGATATTAATTTATAATTTAATACCATGTGGTTATAGAACTGATTTTCTATAACTTGACTCTTTTATGTTTATTAGGATTTGTTTTATTATAATACATTGTCTACCTTGGTAAATGTTTCATTGATTTTTGAGTGTATTCTGCCATTGTTGGGTACAGTATTCTAAAATTGTCAATTAAGTTAATTTGATTAACAGTGTTATGAAAATCTTCTAGATACTTTCTGTCTACATTTTCTATCAATTATTAAATCTCTGACTTCATTCTGAAAAAGCTAGGTAACCTACCAGGTTTTCAGAAAGATTTTGGGAAAGATATTTCTCTTCCTGAAACTACAAAAGTGGCTGACAAGAAACCTCTGTAAGGAGAGAGGTTCAGAGCTACTGCAGCCATTCTATGCTAATGAAGGAAAGACCAAGAGAGTCACAGGAAGCCAGAATCAGACTCTTGATGTCTCTGAGCCACTGAAGCTTTCATAGAATCACCTTGAAGACTACCTGCTATGTAAGAAAGATAGACTTGGCTTGTTAAAAACTCCAAGACTTTCTATTTAGGCTTAATGCTTAAAGAGTTTGTTTAGGCTTAATTAAAGCACTTTTTTTTAATATACAAACATTCCACAATTAACAAAAACTGGTGGCTAACCTTAAAAAAGACCCCTAGAAATGGTCACCAGAGTAAATCTAGGACACCAAATTAAATACAAGACTTGTTAAAAACAATGAATAGTTTTTCCATATTAGCATGCCCATTCAATATGTAGGACTATTTACAATAAAAATTACTTATGGTTTATCAGAAATTCAAATCTAACTGTGTATCCTGTATTTTCATTCACTGTATCTAGCAGATCTTCATGGACAGTAGTAAGCAGCTTCTAAGAGAAGTAGAAGAGCTACTTAAATCAGGGCTTTTGATTCAGCAAACAAAACCACTCCCTTGATGAGATAATAGCAATAATAACAATGTACATTACAGGATCCATCACAGTTTTCAGAGAATCTTCATAGACATGACTCATTCAGTAACTAGTTGCTGCTTACATTTTATAAAAATACTCTATCCTAGTGTGTTATTCTCCCAGAGTGGCACAGATGGTAAGTAAAGGAGTCAAGATCTGATTTGATCTCATCTTTCTGGATTTCTTGTTCCATTGAACATTCATCAGAATCACCTGGAGGGCTTGTTAAAATAGCAATTGTCAGACCTTTACCTAGTAATACTTCTGGGGTTGTTATTTAGTCACTCAGTGGTGTCTGACTCTGCGACCCCATGGACTGTATAGCCTGCCAGGCTCTTCTGTCCACAGGATTTTCCAAGCAAGAATGCTGGCGTGGGTTGCCGTTTTCTTCTCCAGGTGCTCTTCCCAACCCAGGGGTCGAACCTGCATCTCCTACATAGGCAGGCAGATTCTCCACCACTGAGCCACCAGGGAAGCCCAGGCCAGGGATAGGGCCCAAGAATTTGCATTTCTAACAAATTTCCAGTGACACTGATGCTGCTAGTACTGGGACCACACTTTGTGGAAACCACTATGTTATACTATACCACGGCAGCTCTTTTTCTAGGAGGAAAGAATCAACAAATATCCACCCTGTTTCCAAGAAGACAAAACCCTAGATGGTCTGTCAAAGCCACATGATATTGAATTGCAAAGGAACATGAGCCCTCATTTTCCCTGACATGTATCAGTTGGAGCTTGCAAGTTCAATGCATGTGTAGGGAAGCACCTGAAAATGAGCAAGATGCCTTATATTCCACTCTCTGGGGCGTTGTCTTTTATTTATGGGGTAGAGGTTGCCCAAACAAGCTGGAGGTTTTGCTTAAGCATGGGTGGTGGGAGTGAGGATTGAGTGTATGTTTGTGCGTCACTGTGTGCTGACAGGCTATAAGAAACTTAAGGATCACTACAAAACCGCTCAGCAGGAACTTCCCTGGTGCGCCAATGGTTAAGAATCCGCCTTCCAGTGCAGAGGACTCTGGAGTTTGTGCACCGCAACTGGAGAAGCCTGGTTGCTGCAACAAAGATCCCACATACCGAAGCTAAGACCCAATGCAGTCAAATAAGTACACACTGTTGTTATTCAGTTGCTTTGGGTGGTCCGACTCTTTGCAACCTCATGGACTGCAGCACGCCAGGCTTCCTTGTCCTACACTATCTCCTGGAGTTTGCTCAGACTCATGTCCATTGAGTTGATGATGCTATCTAACCATCTCATCCTCAGCCACCCCCTCCTCCTTTTGCCTTCAATCTTTCCCAGCATCAGGGTCTTTTCCAACACTGTGGCTCTTTTCATCGGGTGGCCAAAGTGTTGGAGGTTCAGCTTCAGCTTCAGTTCTTCCAATGAATATTCAGGGTTGATTTCCCTTAGGATTGATGGGTTTGATCTTCTTGCTGTCCAATGGACTCTCAAGAGTCTTCTCCAGTACAATTCGAAAGCATCAATTCTTCAGCACTCAGCCTTCTTTATGGCCCAACTCTTACATCCGTACATAACTACTGGAAAAACCATAGCTTTTACTATACAGACCTTTGTTGGCAAAGTGATGCTTTTGAATATGCTGTCTAGGTTGGTCATAGGTTTCCTTCCAAGGAGCAAGCGTCTTTTAATTTCATGGTTGCAGTCACCGTCCACAGTGATTCTGGAGCCCAAGAAAGAAAAATCTGTCACTGTTTTCACATTTTCCCCTTAAATAAATAAATGATAATGCACTGCTCAGGGTTCTGGAAGTGAGAATCTCTGGTGTCCTCATTTCTAAAATCACATGAGGTAAGAGCATGAAGCTTGACCCTTGGAATGATAAACCAGGAGATGTCCTCTCTTTATCCAGAGTAGATTCTACTCTCGCTCTTTGGTTTCTCTTTTCCTTGTTTCCTTCATCCTTCCTCTGCAGCCACCTACCCGACAGAAAGATAAAACAGAAAGGGAGAGGAGCAGCCAATTGTAAGGCCATCAAGTGTAGCTGCCAAACCACAGGCGAGGGCAGGGTAAGAAGGGGGACACGCAGGAGAAGAAAGAGACCTATTTATTCTCTGAGTCTCTGAGTGGTAATCTCACTGTCTGCATAAACAGTAGCTGAGAGCATTAAAACACAAGCATGCTATTGATACAAACACAGTTCATATTCTCAGGGGCTCCCTCCACGGGAGTCCTTTGGGAACTTGCAACATTCCACAGCCAACTTCGAACCCTGCAGAAGGTAAACCAGGACCCCTCAGAGCATTCCAGGTTAGACATGATCACCTCATTTCTGTCTGGACAGTTTCTGAGGTGACGAAGAGTAATCAGTGCCATTTATTAATTTTCAAACATTAATGTATAAAACTACAAAGAATAATGTGACAATAAAACAGTCTTACATGCAGATTTAACAGTCGTTACATTTGGTTGTATCTCTTCCACATTTTATTATTTTATTTTTATGGAATTAAAAGATCTTTCTTTTTATTTATGTATTTCGGCCATGCAGCATGTGGGATCTTAGTTCCCCAACTAGGGACCATGCCCCTTGCATTGGAAGTGCCAAGTCTTAACCACTGGACCACCAGACAAGTCCCAGCTTTTATGGAATTAAATGACAGAGTCAAAGATCTTTAACCACTTATCCTTTTTCCATTATCCTTCTCATGCAACAAATATCATGAGCTTTGATTCCTTTTGTTTCATTAAAAATTTACATATATAAACATGTATTGTAAAACAATATAATTATGTTTCATTTTCATTAATAATATTGTTATTTACTTATTACTATTAATAAATTTGTTAAATAATATAATATTATTTTTGTTTCTTGTGTATATGAGTGATTCACATTGAATGTTTTGTTCTTCTCCTTGTTTTCACTACATATAAAGTTCTGGAGCTAACCAGAGATGATTATTCTCACCTGTTCATTCTCATCCCATTCATTCTATTTGTCCTTCTATTCCACTATAGTGGATTGTGGATCGTCTCCAACTTCATTTACTCTTATAAGCAACGCTGAAATACCCACCCTATTACATGACCCTGTGCATATACACCAGAGTTTCTGTTGGGTATATACAAAGACGTGGAATTACTGAGACCTAGGTATTAAATCTTGCTAGTGGCTGTCAATATAACTTGAAAGTTGGTATAGCACGTTACAGTCCCAAGACCAATGCGGAAGGATACCATTTCACCCACATGTTGACAACTGCCGAGACTTTCAGACTTCTGAGTGTTTGCTAACATCCTGTCTACAGTAAAAGGTATCTGCCTCATGTTTGTTTTAATTCACAACTCCTCGCAACTCAATTTTTTTCTGATTGTTTCCTTTTCTGTTACTTGCCTGTACATGTCCTTTGCCCGTTTCTCTATGCATTTATATTTATCTTCTTTGTCTACTGATTTGTAGGAGTTCTTTTGTTTTACACAATCAGAACAATAATAATTTATATATATATTATTATATATATATAACGCAAGTATCCTCTCCCTGTCTTTGGCTTATGTGTTAACATTGTTTATGAGTACATTATTTGATAAAGAAGTCAAAAGAAGCAATCATAGGTCGTTGACTTGGCACTGTCACAGACAATCCTTCAGGGGGCTGGAGAGTAAATAAGCGGAGGCTATACCTGGAGTATTTAAACATTTAAAGTCATGTCTGCAAGCCACAAACTCAGTACTCACTCCACCCCAAACTGACATGCTTGCTCACGTGTTCCCTCTTGCAGAAACATCGTAAAATAAAGCCTTGTCATGGTTATATTAGGCAATGAGATGATTTATGACATCAGAAGTATTTGGAGACATTTGTTAAAATGACAGAGATTTTTATTCTGTAGGATTGGTGTTAGTTCCAGAAATATGTGTTGCAAACAAGCTCCAGGAGACCAAGATATAGCAGATCAATGGGCTAGACTTTGAGGATACTCTTGACAGAACTGAGAAATCAAAGCATTTACCTGTGCCTCTCTCCTGTTGACCTATACCCTCTTCAAGGACAGGGACTTTCCTTTTCTATTTTTCCTCAGCATCCAGCATTGTGCCTAGCTCAATAAATAATTGTGGAATGAAGTAAGACTCCAGGTATCACATATGGCAAGTGACCACACATGGCTAAGAAGAGTCTTAGGAAAGTCTTCACTTAGTCTCAAATGCTAAACTTTCTTCTGTTGCTGAGAGGGAGGTAGGCAACAACAATTCATTCTATAGGCCAAGTGCTCTTGACCTCAGTTCCTTGACAGTGTTGACCATTAGCCTTGCGAGCTGTCATCTGAAAGTACATATTATGAAAATAAACATTCCTAACTTTATATAAATTATGAGTCTATAAGATGACAGCCAATTCAGTGGAGAAGGAAATTTATCTGAATTCTTTACTATGTCGAAATCAAACACCCAGATGTTTCTCTGAAAGCTCATGCTCGAAACATGCCTATTAGGATTCCTTCAACACCCTCTCTCTGCACCTCGTCCCAGTGCCACAAGGCAGGCAAGTTCCCAAGTCCCTTGCCTCTTGCCATCTCTGTGAGGCAAGGATGATTCATGGGTCTGAACTCTTAGTCCTGACAATTGCCTGCAGCCGGTTAAGCCATCTCTGTCTTTGATCAAAACTGTCAGCATTTTCCTCCCTCCATGCTTTAGTCATGCACTACTGAGATGATCAGTGGATCTGTCCTCCAAAGTAGGCCAGCCAATGACACCTTCTAGCTAGGCGAGAATTTTCCCTGTTAGAGCTGGGTGTGATGCAATGGTTCAGAGATGTCTGGCAGGGCAGCAAAAAAGGTGAGCATTTCTGAGCGCTCTGTCCCCTCTGCCTATTTCTGGTTGCTCAAAGGGCCAGGTATCTCTGAATATCCTCAAAAGATATGATGAAGAGAGGCCCTGAGAAGTATATTTGAACAAGAAATGCGACAGAGTCGCTCTGGAATGTGGTTCAGGGAGGTTCTTATTTCTCTTAGGTATTTATATTTTTAGAAATAACATTAAAACTTTTTAAGAATGCCAAGATGTTCAAATGCCTTATATGTTTAATCAAGAAACCTGTGGAGATGTTACTGGTTTGAAGCCAGAGACCATGAGGTTGTCTTCTCCACAGTTAGGGAAGATGAGAGTCTTAGGCCAGAGTGTGGTGAGACCGATATACAGCTGACATAGAACAGAAGTGGGAAGAATGTGTTCTCTGGAGGAGGGGCTGGAATTCATTCTATCTTCCTCCTCCAGGCCAACTCCAGGATCAACATTCTTCTGATCTTCAGAGCAAGTGACTTCTCTGTACTTCTCTGGAAGAACCAGACCGGAGGTGAGTCTGTCTAGAACTGTTGTTGAGGCCTTCATGCACCCTAACTGCATCACAAATACAGCTGACATAGAACAGAAGTGGGAAGAATGTGTTCTCTGGAGGAGGGGCTGGAATTCACTCTATCTTCCTCCCCCAGGCCAACTCCAGGCTCAACATTCTTCTGATCTTCAGAGCAAGTGACTTCTCTGTACTTCTCTGGAAGACCAGACCGGAGGTGAGTCTGTCTAGAACTGTTGTCGAGGCCTTCATGCACCCTAACTGCATCACAAACAAACACAACGCAGAAGGAGTATAGGAATCTGTCAGCTGATTTTGTCAACTGACAGTAGCATTTCAATACCTTGGATGAACTGGATCCAAGGGGGTTTTGCCTATAAACTTATATATAGCCTCTGAAGATATTTTAAGCTATATAATTCTGACAAAGTAGCACTTGACTCATAAAAACATTTTTTCCTATAGGCCTAATATTGTGTGATAATTATTTTCTGATCTTTTTAAAGCTCTTGGCTTTGGAAACAGGAAGTAGGAAAGGAAACCAGAAAGTCAAAACATTCTAACTTAAGGCAAAATCTGAGGGCACTATATCTAGTGTGTGTGTGTGTGTGTGTGTGTGTGTGTGTGTGTGTGTGTGCTAAGTCACTTCAGTCACGTCCAACTCTTTGCAACCCCATGGACTGTAGCCCACCAGGTGCCATTGTCCATGGAATTTCCCAGGCAAGAAAACTGGAGTTGTTTGCCATCTCCTCCTCCAAGGGATCTTCCTGACCCAGGGATCAAAGCTGTGTATACTGTGGCTCCTGCATCGTATGTGAATTCTTTACCACTGAGCCACCCAGGAAGCCCTAGTTATGGCGCAACAGATTTGTGATCCTGACATCACAAATCATATCAGTCCCACAACAGATGCGAGGAAAATAAAGACTAGATTTCAAACAAAACGCCTGTCAGAGAAAAAAGTTTCGTATCCCAATTGTTTCCTTAACCTTTTTTTTTTTAATGTTTCAGATTCCTTTGAAGCCTTTTATTTACCTAAACAATTCATTCTAATTTTGCATTCTATTCCATAACATATTCATGTCTGCTGGAATGTTAAATAAAAGGCTTAAAAATACCTGGTTGGCTAAACTAACGCTCTAGGAAGGTGTACCATATTTATCTTGCAGGTCTATGGATCTTAGGTACCCTGCCAGATTACTGTAACCCAGAGTAAAAAGTAGAAAAAATAAATACATTTCCATTACCAAAAACACAACTGAGAAGTCCCTTCCTACCAAAGAGTGCACCAATAGCATATTATTTACACCTGAAAAGCAGCAAGTTACCAGTAATGGTCACAGGGTAGATTTTAAATGCTTAGAAGATGAACATGAGGATAATGACAAATAAGAACAATATAGTGCTAATTAATTAGAAAAACAGAGTATAGAATTATTTCTGCCACCTTAAACCAACCAGTTTTTTAAAATCTAGCACAGAGAATCAGTTGCATGCTAAATTCCCAACAGAACACAAATATTGAGTTGGCCAAAAATTTCACTCAGGCTTTTCCATAAACTATTATGGAAGAACCCAAATGAACTTTTTGACCAACCCAATAAAATGAGATTCAGAAGCAACACAGTAGAGCAAGAAGAGCTTTGGACTGGGGCTCAAGACCTGGGTTCTAGATTCAGCTCTGCTATCAACAAGTTTTGACCAGAGTTTTGATAGGTGCTTGACTCCTGTGTTTGCAGCTATAGAGTCAGGTGACTTCTGATATGCCATTCACAAACACTCTATGCATCTATGGTGTCTGACAAAGGAACAGTGAATGGTGAGCGGAATACAGGCACTCGGATCACACAGCTGAGCCTGAATCCCAGTGGAGACATTTAATAGCTTTGGGAGCGTCTACTTTTCTTTGTGTGAAATGAGATGGAACTCAAAGGATCATTGAGAAGGTTAAATGAGAAAACATTTGTGAAAAATCCACCATGGTGCCAAGACAGATAGTTGGCCCTCCATGATATTAGCTCCTGTTTGATGATACTTGTTATATAGTAAGAAAGAGATGGAGGGGAAGCACTTAGATTGTTCTGCTGGACTTCAGTTTCACTATAAATGATACAGCTTACTTTATTTGATACTCTTCTCACTCTCCACACGATGTAATTTTTCTTCATAGATTTACTACCAGTTATAACTATGTACTCAGTTCTGTGATTCTACGATTATTTATCTGAACTCTTCCTTCTCATGCTGACCTAAGCCCAGTGAGGGCAGGGACCACATCAGTTTTGCTCACATTAGGATTCTCAGAATCTAGGGTAGTGCCTAAGACAAAGTGCCCAATAATTATCTGTCAGATGGATGACTGAATGAATGAGTAATGAAAAGTACTATGAAATCTTTGTCCTTACTAATATCTCACGGAAATCACAAGGAAACCTACTTGTTCAGTCACACTTGGATTACTGAATCTGACTGTTCTACACGGGTCATTTCAAGTACAATGTATAATGTTCAATTGTAGGCCATTCTGCTATTGATTCATACAGCTACCAATTTTTAGAACTTACACAGATTACCACCCATCGCGGCTCAGATTCTGCCATTCACATCCACCTACATGGCTGCCCAATAAAGCCTATATGTTTATCAACTCACGGCAGTAATGAGGAATGCTCTATTTCACAATGGTAAAGAATCTGCCTGCCAATGTAGGAGACACAGGAGACAGATATGACTTGGATCCCTGGGGCAGGAAAATCCCCTGGAGGAGGAAATGGCAACCCACTCCAGTATTCTAGACTGGAAAATTCCATGGACAGAGGAGCCTGGCCTGCTAAGTCCATGGGTTCACAAACAGGCAGGCATGACTGAGCAACTGAGCATGCTGTCTCCATGTGTTTCAAGAAAAATGACAGATATTTCTTACATTTTGTTTCTTACTGTTCTAAACTGATGAACCTTAGTCTCTAATGTGTATCAGTATCACCTGGGAACTTGCTAAAGATGCAGATTCCTAGGTCTCACTCTCAGATATTCTGATTTGGAATATCCAGTATGAGGCCTAAGGATCTGCATTTTGAATAAGCTCTCCAAATAAGATGCAGGAAGACTGGTCCACATTTTGAGAAACAATGCATTAAAGATTGCTTTGAAAATATTTGCTGTATGTTTGCTTAATAATATTCATGCAGATAAAGATACTTAGAATCAATGTAATTGAAATGTAATTGGATATAAACTCTTTTTAATTTTTGGGGGGTGTCCTAAAGTGTTGACAAAGTTCTACAGTAAGCACATTCGGATGGAGAGTTATTCTTTGTGATCCTTTAAAAAAGTTGAATATAAATATTTTGGAACCTCCAGGTTTTAAATTACTGTCACTTACAAAAGGTGCTATTTAATTCAACAAAGAGAGACAAGACCATGAACAAATACCCAGAGCTCAAAAATGGCCATTTCCAATGGCTAAGGACTGCAGGCATGAAATTAACAGACACCTGCTTGTTGGAAGAAAAGCTATGGCAAACCTAGACGGCATATTCAAAAGCAGAGACATCGCTTTGCTGACAAAGGTCTGTATAGTTAAAGCTATGGTCTTTCTAGTAGTCATGTATGGATGTAAGAGTTGGACTATAAAGAAGGCTGAGCACCAGAGAATTAATGCTTTTTGAATTGTGCTGGAGAGGACTCCTGAGGGTCCCTTGAACTGCAAGAAGATCAAACCAGTCAATGCTAAAGGAAATCAATCCTGTATATTCATTGGAAGGACTGATGCTGAAGCCAAACCTCCAACACTTTGGCCATCTGATGAAAAGAACCGACTCATTGGAAAAGACCTTGATGCTGAAAAAGATTGCAGCAAAAGAAGAAGAGGGCGGCAGAGGATGAGATGGTAGGATAGCATCATCGACTCAATAGACATGAATTTGAGCAAACGTTGGGAGACAGTGGAGGACTGTGAAACCTGGTGAACTGCAGTCCACGGGGTTGCAAAGAGACATGACAGAGGCTGAACAACAATAATAAAAAGTAAAAGAGAAAACCACAGTACCGAAGTCTTGTTCACTTTCTCTGGAAGCCTTTGAAGGAGTCATGAGAGAACCTGAGACTCTCATATCTGATAGAAGTAATAAGATCAAGCAGAAGAAGTGCAGGTAAGGACTAATAATCTCACCGATGCCAATAGGACGGTCCACATGCTACGGTCACAAAGGAAGTAAAAGTTCTCACTGTTGACAGATGGTCATCAGTTGTGCCTAAATGACTTTGAGGGCAGTGAATAAAATCCATGTTTACTCTAGCAAGAGAAAAAGAGTGAATCTCTTAAAAGGCAAAGTGCAAGGCATCTCTGTCTATTAAAAATCATGCAGATAACCTATCTCCCAACTTAAAACAGCTCCAGTCTTACAGCAGCTAACGCTATTTCACTTCCAGACATCTCCCACACCCGAGAATAAAGCAGCAAGCTGCATAATGTATTCCACCTCTAATTTAGAACCTGAATTTCATGTCTTTGGAGGTGTGTAAAAGGCCTACGTCAACCTTTAGCTTTCTGCAAAGATAATAATTTAGGCTATCACCAGACACTTGTCTAACCTGTAATTTTTCCTTACTCCATTTTATTTTGTCTCCATAACTATATAGAGAGCAGTGTTGGCCAGAGTGCCAAAGGGTAATACAAAGGAGCGTGTACTTAAGTATTTGTGTAAAGACAGAAGTGACACAAGGGCTCAAATGTGGTGAGTCCCTCACATTGGAACCTACGGTCCTCCTTTATTCACCCCAGGTAATTTCAGACCATCTATGATACTTGATACAGTTAGCAAGGAGCTCCAGAGGCAATTAAAGGAAGAGGGAAAAGGCTATTTGCAGAATTGATGGAGAATATCAGGGATGAGCATGAGGAAGGGGCTTCCCTGATGGCTCAGCAGGTGAAGAATCTGTCTGCAAGGCAGGAGACACAGGAAACAAGGGTTCCCTTGGTTGGGAAGATCCTCTGGAGGAGGAAAATGGCAGCCCACTCCAGTATCCTTGCCTAAAATAATCCCATGGACAGAGGAGCTGGCGGGCTACAGTCCAAAGTATTTCCAAGAATTGGACACTACTGAAGACAGCACAACAATAACAACAGCATGAGGAAGGGCAGCAGAAGGTACATTCACTGAAATTCACCATCGACTTTGTTCAACTCATTTATTCAGAGAGGGACGGAGGAGCCTGGAGGAGCCGCAGTCCATGGGGTCGCTAAGAGTCGGACACAACTGAGCGGCTTCACTTTCACTTTTCACTTCCATGCATTGGAGAAGGAAATGGCAACCCACTCCAGCGTTCTTGCCTGGAGAATCCCAGGGATGGGGGGGGGCTGGTGGGCTGCTGTCTATGGAGTCACACAGAGTCGGACACAACTGAAGCAACTTAGCACCAGCAGTAGCAGTACCAGGGGGATTATCACCCAGTAATGCAGGCGTTACTATGTGTCCTAAGCAATGGAAAGCCTCCTAGGACCCTATGGGTTTTGTCTTCTTTGTGGGCATCGATTCATTTATTCCACTCATTCAGAGAAAGCCTCTGTTGAGCACCCATCAGGATTTGCTCTGAGCACAAAGGATACAATAGCGCGAGATATATTTCCATTTGTAAGCAGTTTTAAGTCTCTTGGGAGAGACAAGCTAATAGACACAAAATGTTAACTCATCGTGACTTCCAGCTAGGGCTGGAGGGTCAAGGAAGGCTTCTTGGAATTGATATGGGGGCTACAATTCCAAGAAGAGCAGAAGTTGGGAGGAGACAGTGAGGGAGACAAGGCAAGAAGAGATAAAGAGACTTCCAAGTAAACTCTTGGCAAGAGCACTGCAGGGAGAATCAACAGCACTTGGGGAGTGATGGAGTATGTTGCTTGGAGGCAGTTTCTGGAGGAAGAGAAGAAAGATCTGTAGCACAGAAAGCCATTTTCCTTTCTTCTCCCACCATTGCCATACACAGTAGAATTGATATTCCCTTCTGGTACCGTGTGCTATGCTAATCAAGCAGCCAAGCTTTGAAGACTGACTTATGGTGGCCCCAGATCCATTCACCTGCAGCCAAAGCAAATACAAATTATACTTTCTTAATCTACCTATATACATCAAATCTAAGGCTCTATTCCTTTTGGCCTGTCTTTTTACTTCCTTCATTTCATACACAATGAACAATGATATCTACAGTACTGCCTACCCAGACAGATTTAATACTATCTTGGTGTATTTATACTGTCTAGATTAAACTAACTTAAAAAAAAAAATCTATCTCTCCAGTTCTTTGAGTTTCATGTTCTGTTGTGTTTATATTCCTTTCAAAATTTTAAAGAGTCTTTTTGATGGTTTTAGGAGGGGCCTCTCTGGCAAGTTGGGTCTCCCCACTCTTCACTGTTGATATGATCTATGCATTTAGAGCAAAAATGCCAAGGCTTTGTACTGGCACCAAATAAAGCATGTTAAGTGGATACATCCCTGCTCTTTAATCTACTTTGCTTAGGATAGGAGTTTCATATCACTTCCATTTCCCTGCCCAGTTTTTCAAGCATTCCCAGGGAATTAACAAACTTGGTCTCTAAGTAACTCATTTGTAATGGTGTGCTGGAACCAGTCCACACCAGCTCACAAGAACCAACTATATTAAATTTTCAGGAAATTTGTGAACCGGTTGTTAGAAACAGCTGTTAGTAAAAATTAAATTACATGTGCTAACAAATAAATTATGTTTCAAACAAGGGTAATATATACTAAAAACATCATTTCCTAATCCTGTGTTTTACTATCTATCTACACTCTCAAGTTCATTCACATCCATTGTTTAGGGGTGGTGGTAATACTATATACAGTGCATCTGTTGTGCATCTCTTCTCAACTCTGCGTCCTGTGCTGACATATTGGTAACTCAAAAATAGCCATGCTGGGAATATTCACACCATACAATTGGCAAAGGCTACAAATCATGATTCATTTTTTTCTTCAGATCCAGTTTTTAAGCCTTGACTCATGTACTACTGCTCATACTGAATAAACAATGGGAAGATTGTGGAGAAGGAGAAATAAATGAATACTGGCAGAAAAACAGTCAATCAGTTCTAATAATATGTAGAAAATCCAGTAACAGTATAGTTTAGGAGCGGACCAGTGAAATAAAATCCTGTTCTCTGAAGATGTATATACCTGTCCTCTTGAAGTTAATAGATTTTTAAGGAAAAGGAAGTCTCAACATGTCAGTCTTGTTCCTTTTTGTCTTTAACAGAACAAGTGAATGTGAGAGAAGTGGCAATAGGAGTCCGGAGTGTATATAACCTACTTAGGACATTTGCCAACACACCCTTATGACCTGGTAACAGCCTCTGTTGCATAAGTTCTCCCAGACATTTGAGAAATCACAAAGTAGATGAACCTGTTTTACGGATTAAGGTAAAAACTACTAGTACTTCTTAGTTGAAATAATTTCTTCTGAGCCTCCGCGGTTTCTGGGTGTTGTAAATAGCATATAAATGGCCTCTCTGTGCTCAAGAGAACACGTAGGGCTATTTATTCATTGAAAGATTTTTGATGTGGACTATTTTTAAAGTCTCTATTGAATTGGTTATAATACTGCTTCTGTTTTATGTTTTGGTTTTCTGGCCCAAAGGCCTGCAGAATCTTAGTTCCCTGACCAGGAATCGAACCTGCACCCTCTGCATGGGAAAGTGAAGTCTTAGCCACCAGACTTCCAGAGAAGTCCCATGCAGGGCTATTTAAGATGAAGGCACAGGGTAAGTTACAACTTCACCAACGACAACTATGGTAATGGCATGAATGCTCTCACCAGAGGGCCTCCGTGGACCTCCTGGGACTTCTTTGATGCCTCAAATATCTATGAGGTACAATCAGGGGCAAAAGCAAATATCTAAGTGTTTGGAGAGGGATTCAGAAACACTGTGCTTCAACAATCTTCCTAAAACTAGGAATAGATCCAGTAAAAAGACAAATAGGACCAGAAGCCCCAAACTCTGACTCTTAGTCAAATATAAAATCCACAGCCAAAGGGTAATGAACGCTGATTTCAAAGCCTCAGCTTTAACTCAAGCAAATCGCTCTAACGGGTAAATAAACAATGGTCCAAATTTTCAAATTTCTGAGATTTTTTAGGAAGTAGCAAAACTTTCATTAAATAAACAAGCTAACAAAAGACAGACTTGTATATCTGAAGCTCCTCAGGGTACTTACCGTGAATTCCAAAGTATGGAAGTCAACATTAAAATTAGATGGCAAACTTTCTCCTAAAGATGTTGTAGATTTAAATAATTTTATGATTTCAGCCTGATTTAAAGACTTCTCAAAGTTGATCCCGTCAAATGAAAATTATATAAAATCTAGTTTACATCTAGCTCTAAGCACTTTATAATAACATACTGTGCGTTCATTGACTGGTAAGCAAAGTAAACCTTTCAAATTCTAATCAGTGCGAGTCAAGGAGGAATTTCTGGGTGCTTCCATCCATTCCCCAGGCACGGTGCATCATCTGGCCATTTGTTCCAACTAATTATTAATAGTCAGAAGGAAAATATGAGATATTGGGCCAAGGAATTGGAAAGAATTGCCTCTGAACACTTGTCTTATCCAAGAGAATTTTCTACTTCTGATTCTGAACATTCTGAAATGTGTTCTACCTCTCTTAAACAGAGATGAAATGCACCTTAGACAGCATTCCTAGCTGGGCTTAACACATGCCAGGCACTCCCGCCATTACCTGTACAGGACAGACACGGCAAATCTATTAGGATAAGCCTGAGTCTGAATCAATAAATAAGGGTACTCATTCCCACTATGTCTAGATACAGCCTTACAAATGTTCTCAACCTTCTCCAGCATATCACTGCCGATGACTCTGAATTAGCACTTGAGATAAGCCCAGATCTGATCCAACATTTGTGTTTCATTAAAAGTGAGGTTCTGAAAGGTTAAATCACTTGTTCAAAGTCACAAAACTACTTAGTGGCAAAACTAGAATTTGAAACTAATTTTCTAGTGCTCTTTCTTCTGTGATGTACTACCTTACTTAGACCACAGAGGGTTTTGAGCTGATGTAACCTAAATTCCCACCCAGAAGGGTAAGAATTTTGTTGATGGAAACCATCAGGGGAGACTCTTCTGAAAAGCATCTGCAGACATTTGATAGATGGAGCTGTTTTGAGTTGCTGCTCAGCAAAAAGCATTAGACTGTTGGCTTCCATAAATGAATTATCAGTGTTTCTGGTGTTAAGGGACTTCCTAGGTGGCTCTAGTGGTAAAGAACCCACCTGCCAATGCAGGAGAAATAAGAAATGTGGGTTCAGTCCCTGGGTTGGGAAGACCCCCTGGAGGAAGGCATGGCAAATCACTCCAGTATTCTTGCTTGGAGAATGCCATGGACAGAGGGGCCTGGCAGACTACAGTCCATGGGGTCGTAAAGAGTCAGACACAACTGAAGCAACTTAGCATGCATGCACATATGGTGTTAAAGTCAAGGGAAAAAATCAAACTGGCCAAAAATAGAGCTCTCAGATTAAGGAATTCTGCAATTACTTGTTAATTCATGTGCTTAAGCAGAGTTATGAGCTGAATTATGAATAAACAAACCATTTTCATCTTAACAGGCTTCATCCTTGCCTTATAAATTGTGGAGACATACAATAGAAGTATGGGGAATTTGGAGGTGAAAGAGAAATACGAACCAGTCAAAAGGGAAATTTGACCTAGATTTCCTTGGAAGTACTCTGTCTGTTCATTTTTGGGTGGGTGTTATCAGTCCAAACCAAGTCTTTGTTATTCTGATATTCTTAATCTACAACACTAGTTTAGATCCTGCTATGTGAGTAAACATTTGCAGCATTCTCAAACAATTACTGGAAACACTTGATAAGACGTTTCCATTTCTGCTTCTCTTTAACCATGCTTTTTAACCCTTTCAGGTTGCTGATGACTGTGTCCAGCAAAACCAACAGCAAGACTTGGTAGGCACCATCATAAAGGGCTTGCAGCTCTCAGATGCATGTAGCTACACGGTGGGGACAGAGTAAAGCAGTGACTATTGCAGACACAGCATGTTTCGCTATCTCTCAGAGGACTCTGAACCTACCAGCTGCCCACACACATGGATAATATCCTGCCCTGGCCTCAAGAACACTGACATTTTTCTACCTCCACCCTTGTCAGCAAGCCTCTCATGGATGGGCCACTTCGGCTTGAAATTTGCTTCAGCTGGTTAGTATGACTCAGGAAATTCATATTCCCAAAGTCAAGTTAAAATTCAGGCATTTAAGAAGAAGGAAGGGGCTTCCCTTGTGGCTCAGCTGGTAAAGAATCTGCCTGCAATGCGGGAGACCTGGGTTCAACCTCTGGGTTGGAAATATCCCCTGGAGAAAGGAAAGGCTACCCACTCCAGTATTCTGGCCTAGAGAATTCCATGTATGTATGGATGTGAGAGTTGGACTGTGAAGAAAGCTGAGCGCCAAAGAATTGATGCTTTTGAACTGTGGTGTTGGAGAGTTCCTTGGACTGCAAGGAGATCCAACCAGTCCATCCTAAAGGAGATCAGTCCTGGGTGTTCATTGGAAGGACTGATGCTGAAGCTGAAACTCCAATACTTTGGCCACCTCGTGCGAAGAGCTGACTCATTGGAAAAGACTCTAATGCTGAGAGGGATTGGGAGCAGGAGAAGAAGGGGACGACAGAGGATGAGATGGCTGGATGGCATCATGGACTCGATGCACATGAGTCTGGGTAAACTCCAGGAGTTGGTGATGAACAGGAAGGCCTGGTGTGCTGCGATTCATGGGGTCACAAAGAGTCGGACATGACTGAGTGACTGAACTGAACTGAACTGAACTGAAGAAGAATCCAAATGTGTTGAGGTCTCTGGATGTTCTTCTCTCATTGTATTGATGATGTGAATGTTCTCTGCCAAAAACGTGACTTGCACAACTGCATCAATTCATATAAGACTCCAGGTGAAAGCTATCAGTGCCTATAGTGGAACCTCGTGCCCCAGAATTTGATCTCATTGTCTAGAAGTATAGCAGAGTATTGGTATTTTTATCAAAGGCATTCTTATAAATCTAACAAACCAATTAGAGTTGTAATATTACTTAACAAGGCTCTTTACAGATCTTTGTCCCTTTAAAAAACAGACATTATTTTGAGCAAAGAAAAATGAAAACACAGAGATCAGTGAAGAAGATAGAGGACTGAGGTTTCTTCTGTGCTAAGTCACTCAGTCATGTCCGGCTCTTTGTGACCTCATGGACTGTAGCCCGCCAGGCTCCTCTATCCTTGAGGATTCTCCAGGCAAGAATTTTGGAGTGGGTTGCCATGCCTGTCTCCATGGGATCTTCCCAAACCCAGGGATCGAACATAGGTCTCCCGCATTGCAGGTGGATTCTTTACTGTCTGAGCCACCAGGGAAGCCCAGGCAATTGAGGTTTAAACTAGGACATTTCCTCAGTGTGTTATTAAAACTTCTCTTCTTCCAGCCCTAAAACTGTCAGTGGTCCCTGGGGATACATGTGAACAATGGTGAGCTCATGTTTGAGAATATTTGGAAATGACTTTTGTAGCGTAGAACATCATTTTGGCTCAAAAATAATGAAAGGACCAGTGAGGGTGGTCCACATTTTTCACAGTTAAGACACAAAATGTTTATGAGAGATACAGGCAGACACTCTATTTTTACTGTAAGCTTTTCACAAATTCTCTTCTCACAAGACTTTCTGTTTTAATTGGTAACGGCCCTACTTCTAATCACGTAAAGTCCTTCCAAAGTTTTTCCCAAAGAAATTTCAGCTCTCATTTACTGTTTTATACTAATTTGCTGTTACTAGTTCCATAGCAAAAGAACTCAGTGTAAAGCCCGCAATCAAAAAGGCCAAAAGGAAGCCAATTCAGAGGAGGCATTGGGTCTTCAGTCTGAGGTTGGCAACCCACAAGCACAGTCAGTGGTAAAGCAAAGGCAGTGATTAAGAATGGAGGTCAAGACACAAAAGAAGAGGAGAGAGAATCCTATGGTTTGGGGACACCGGATCAGAATAGAGTAGGTTGAACACAGACAGGGAGGGAAGGAGGCCTTCAATACCTGGCACACCGACAAGTATTTCCACCCACCTTGGCTTTGCAAATCAGCGCCTATGTTCCCAAATCCACACAAGGAATGTGATTTTCATTCCTGATTTCAGCTTCAACAGTGGGATAATCCAGTTCAATGTTTCCCAAAATTCAGTCTGAAAAGACCCTGAAGCTGGGAAAGATTGAAGGCAGGAGGAGAAGGCGGTGACAGAGGATGAGATGATTGGATGTGATCATGGACTCAACGGACATGAGTTTGAGCAAACTCCGGAAGATAGTGAAGGACAGGGAAGCCTGGGGTGCTGTAGTCCATGGGGTCACAAAGAGTCGGACACGACTGAGCACCTGAAGAACAACGACAACCACACGTGTTACATAGGATGATTCTAAGTAAGACATATATTTTAAAATTTAGTGTTAGCTTTCATGGGTTTCTTTTTATATGCATCAGGAACTTAGAACATAAAACCTATAATTTCTTAGATGTTATTGCTTAGGACAAAGCTACATTTTTAAAGTGCATCAATTCAAAGTAAAAAGCAACCTATGAACTAATAAGAGGAGTAATTTACAGATAAGGGGAAAAATCACAAACAATTTTTGAAGGACTTAAGTTTGGGAAAACCTGCTCAAGTCTGGCTCACATAACAAAGGTTTGTTTCTTGCTCCTCTTTGTCTGCCTAAAGTGGGGTGAATTCTGTGAGATCCCAACCTTATTTTATTTAAGATGCAGTGTTGCAAAGTAAAAAAAAAAAAAAAAAGGAATGCTGAAAAGGATGGGAAGGAAAGGGTACGAAAGCAGTCAAAATTCATTCTTCCGACAGAATGGAGCAAGAGTGTCAAAATCGAGATTTTACAAAGACTCTTCCCCAGTTACAAAACAGTATTGTTTTAAGAGCCAGTTGTAGGTGCTTGAGTTGTAGCAAAGGAACATTCAATTCTGAGCAAGGGGAATGGCAGGCATCTTAGGATCAACACGCTGCAATGAAGGTGTTGCAGTGAACATCTATATTTCCCAAAGTGAACAGCTATATTTCCAGTTCCTGGCAAGGTGCCGCAGAACATACTCCCTGCTTTATAACCTCTTAATTGTCAGAGTACATCTTGGAATCCCAAATAGTCAGCACTGCAACCACTCCTTCTAAATTCTCCCTTTTAGAAGGAGTCTCTCCTAAAATGCTACATTGATTGGGAAAAAACAAAGTTGAAAAAAGCAAGAGGTTCAAGAGGGAGAGAATATACGTATACTTCCAGTTGATTCACGTTGTTGTACAACAGAGACTACCACAGCATTGTAAAGCAGTTATCCTCCAATTCAAATGAAAAAAGAAAATAAAAGGCAAAAAAACATGTTCCAACTTAGAAGAAGCTGAGAAGAGGTAAAGAACCAGGGTTCAGCGCAAGGAGCATTGCATTCTCATACATTAGAACACTAATGTCAAAGCACAGTTTATACATGTGTGTGTGTATTTTTAAACTATTTATAGAGATTCATTCTGCAGCCACTTATTCCTTTATTCCCTCATTTCAGCAGTGAAAACGAGCATTATCTTGCTCCAAAATGGCTTTTTAAAGGGTCTTTTTTTTTTTAAAGAGCAACAGTATTCATTTAACTTGAGGGACATATCAGTATAATCCTGAAAATATGTCTCGCCGATTTTCCCGTGCATGTCAGGTTTGGAGGTCAAGTCCAACAAGGCAGTGCACCTTGGCCTCATGGGCTGCCAATGTGAGAATCACTTAAAAGAAAAGGCTGAGACTGGAGACCTCAGCAAAGAGAGAGACACCAACCACAAACTTTAAAAAGAACACGTCTTTAAAATAATGTGTTGGGCCCATAACTCTCTCATCTGTGACAAGATATCACAGAATGTCCCGGTGCAGTGTTCTTCCTGATTAGCTGTCTTGTCATAAGACAAGTCTGTCAGGACTGATCTTGGCCAAAGCAGAGGAATGGCCAACAGGTCTGAGTAACCTGACTCCCTAACAGTGAGATTCCTATTCTGTGTTTAGAGCACATCAGTCTCTGTTCTTTCTCGTTGAGTAACTGACAATGCAGGTGACAGGAAGTAAGACAGAGAGATGGGTTATAGGCCTGCAACAGATGCTTATTAATTATTGTGCAAAGTAGGGAGAAAGGACTGTGTGGAATACAGACTTGTGGAACTGATAAAACATTTATTACAATGAGTCAAGCACAATATTAAATAATTTACATATAATAACTTATTTGATGCTGACAATAAATGTGCAAGGTAGACATTATATAGATGAGGAAAATAAGAGGCAGACAGGCTAAGTAACTTGCCTAAAGCCATGCCATGCAACCGAAGAGGAGGGGTTGGTGATGGAGGTGGGTGTGTCTGATCTCAAGCCAGTCTGACTCCCTAGAATTTTCTGTCTCCTTGTTCCTTGTCTGTTTATTGTTCTGCTATTACAAACGGGCTTCCCTGGTGGCTCAGAGGTTAAAGCATCTGCTTGTAATGTGGGAGACCTGGGTTCAATCCCAAGATCCCCTGGAGAAGGAAATGGCAATCCACTCCAGTATTCTTGCCTGGAGAATCTCATGGAAGGAGGAGCCTGGTGGGCTACAGTCCACGGGATCGCAAAGAGTCGGACACGACTGAGTGACTTCACTCACTCATTCACTCACTCCCTGATAGCTCAGTTGGTAAAGAATCTGCCTGTAATGCAGGAGACCCCAGTTTGATTCCTGAGTCAGGAAGATCCCCTGGAGAAGGGATAGGCTACCCACTTCAGTATTCTTGGGCTGCTCTTGTGGCTCAGCTGGTAAAGAATCTGCCTGCAATGTGGAAGACCTGGGTTCGATCTCTGGGTTGGGAAGATCCGCTGGAGAAGGGAAACGCTACTCATTCCAGTATTCTGACCTGGAGAATTCCATGGACTGTACAGTCCATGGGGTCAAAAACAGTCGGACACAACTGAGCAACTTTCACTTTTACTTCACTTTCACTGAGCTCTTACTACGTATCGGACATTATACTAAATGCTCACATGGACTATCTGAGTAAATCCTCAGAATAACCTTATTACATAGGCAGTTTAATTCTGAAATTTGATAGATCATGAAACTGGGGCACAGAGAGAGTAAGTTACTTGCCTCAGGTTATAGAGCTACCCAGTGGTGGACCAGGACTTGAACCCAGGAAGTCTGGCTTTAGAGCCTAGACTCTATTCCAACACTATACAGCCTCATTCTGTTATTGTGCCTGACTCCAAAATCAGACACAGAGACACAAACCACACTGAGACCACAGTGAGTACTGGTGCTAAGGACACGCACAGTGACTCTGAACTGAGTCATCCCTAGGACAGGTACTGTAGCAATCCAGGACATAATATCAGCCTGTGCTATGAAGGAATGCTCAGAATCCCACGGCCTCCATTAAAATGATTTGAAAGTGAAAATCATTTGATTCACCTGACCCTAATATTCAGTACGGCTTCTCTGTCCATGGAATTCTCCAGGCAAGAATATTGCAGTGGGTTGCCATACCCTCCTCCAGGGGGTCTTCCCATCCCAAGAAGCAAACCAGAGTCTCT
This sequence comes from Madoqua kirkii, assembly GCA_006408675.1. Classification (NCBI taxonomy): domain Eukaryota; kingdom Metazoa; phylum Chordata; class Mammalia; order Artiodactyla; family Bovidae; genus Madoqua; species Madoqua kirkii. The sequence continues at coordinate 42,179 of SJYC01142950.1, forward strand.
TATGTCTCCTGCATTGGCAGGCTGATTCTTTGTCATTAGCCCACCTGGGAAGCCCCTCAGTACGATTAGGATGTCTCAATTCAGTTTAGGATGTCTCAATTCAGTGAGTCCTATTTTTATGTAGAGCAGACGAATTAAATATGGAAAATACAGACAGACTTGCCAGTTCTTAAAATTTTGCTAAACAAATTAAAAACAAACATTATCACCTACTGTCAATATCATTTTATAAAAAAGAAACACCATATAAACTTAAATTTGTGAAAAATTACCTACACTGTAGTTATTCTGTATGGTTTATCACAGAATGGTGAAAATGGTATCAAAGAACATGCTGATTCACAAACTGGCATTTGGGAATAATTTTTCTAGTTGAAAATAATAGCTGACATTTATTGAGCAACTATTTTATGTCAGGAGTTTTGTAGATATTATCTTGAATCGTTATATTAATAGTAACTCGACAAAGTAAATATCATTATCCCCGTTTAAGAGATTAGGAATCTGAGTTTCAAAGAACAAATTGTCATGGATAGAGTTACTCAGCTAGGAAGCATTGCTATATAAATACAGGTCCTTCTGACTTCAAAGTTTATAACAATTTTCTCTCTTGCATAGGCTGCCAATCAAAAATTTGCTTCTGTAGAGTTGTTCCATATATTATCATAGGATTCATAATTTTCAAATAATGAGAACAAATACATTGGGCATTGTCCTGAATTTTGGGTGAAAATTTCAAAATCAAAAGAAGATATTCAACATGCAACCTTAGGAAATGACTACAGAGACCCAGATCCTTTTCTGAAAAGCCATGGTACGGTCAAGACACCAACATTCTCTGTTTAGTGATCACCAGCCAGTACCTCACCACCTGCCATCTCGCCTCAGTAGCTGAGCTGGTGTCTGACACAAGCTAAGTCTATGAGAAGAAATGGAGAGGAAGATGCTGACTTTGGGATGCTGGGAAACATCAGAGGCATGTGATGAGACCCAGCTGAATCCATTTGAATTCATGCTGATATTCTAATAAAAAATATTCTATCTACAGACTCTAGAATATTCAGATGATGAAAGGGATCTTAGAGTCCAGTCAAGCTCATTAATTTTAAAAAATTAATTTTTACTGGCATATAGTTGCTTTACAATGTTGTGTTGGTCTCTACATACAGCAAAGTGAATCAGCCATATAGATATGTATTTTCCCTCCCTTTTGGACTTCCTTCCTATCCAGGTCACCCGTGTACACGCTCAGTCACTCAGTCATGTCTGAATCTTTGTGACCCTACAGACAGTGGCCTGCCAGGCTCCTCTGTCTGTGGGACTTTCCCAAGCAAGAATACTGGAGTGGGTTGCTATTTCCTCTTCCAGGGCATCTGCTGGACCCAGGGATTGAACTCACATCTCCTGAGTCTTCTTGCGTCAGCAGGTGGATTCTTGACCACAGAACCACCTGGGAAGCCCTACTGAGGTCACCACAGCGCAGTTCCCTGCAGAGTTCGCTGTGCTATGCAAGCTCACTGCTTCTTACAGAGGATAAACCTGGACCCACAGGAGTCAGTGGCATCTCAGCGCTCCTAGCCAGCCAGAACAGTGACAAGACTAGAATCCATGTAAGGATTTTGTGCACAGCCCCATGCTGGGAACACTTGCCCTTGTAGAAGGAGAGCACTGGGGAGCTTTGAGGTCCTATCAAAGAAAGGAATATTGTAAAGTGCTGGCTTCCCAGAGCTTGGTAAGGAGATAACTGCTTAAACTGTTGTACTCAGAACATAGTATCCAACTCCAGAAAGCTACTCTTGGGAAAGAGAGTCCCTTTCAAGCTGCTAACATCTGAGGTTAAGTGTATAATACTTTAGATTAGAATATGTTTTCTGCATTTGAGGTCACTTGGAAACTGTCTTTTTCAGATGATACTATAAATATGAGAACCCTAATATAATTTAATTACTCTTTTTGACTTAGATTTTTAAGATCTCTTCATTTAACTGAATCATTTAATGAGGTCACCATTAAAAATACCAGTTACAGACCTATGTAATGTGAGAAGGTCCTGGTTAATGAAGTTTGGCTAGTAATTGAATGTGTGCTCACAATAATCTGATTTTTTATGTGCTGTCTGGTCTTTAAAACAAAAGCACCTCTGCAATGTTTGACACACAGGAGATGTAATACATTTGGGTTTCTTTCTTCCCTAGCCTTTAGGTGCACACATGGCTATGACAAACTTAGACAGTGGATTAAAAAGCAGAGACATCACTGCCAATAAAGGTCCATAGGGTCAAAGTGATAGTTTTCCCAGTAGTCAACGTATGGGAGTGTGAGAGCTGGACTATAAAGAAGGCTGCTGTTTTTCAGTCACTCAGTCAAGTCCGACTCTTTGCGACCCCATGGACTGCAGCATGCCAGGATTCCCTGTCCTTTACCATCTTCCAGAGTTGAGCATCAAAGGAGTGAATGCTTTCAAACTATGGTGCTGGAGAAGACTCTTGAGAGTCCCTTGGACAGTAAGGAGACTAAACCAGTCAATCCTAAAGGAAATCAACCCTGAATATTCATTGGAAGGACTGATGCTGAAGCTGAAGCTCCAATACTTTGGCCACCTGACGCAAAGAACCAACTCATTGGAAAAGACCCTGATGCTGGGAAAGATCAAAGGCAGGAGGAAAAGAGGGCAACATAGGATGAGATGTTTGGATGGCATCACTAGTGGACTCAGTGGATATGAGTTTGAGCAAACTCCAGGAGCCAGTGAAGGACAGGGAAGGCTAGTGTGTTCCATTCCATGGGGTCACAAAGCGTGGGACATGCCTTAGCAATGGAACAACAACATGGCTCTTTGTGATCTGGGTGACAGCACTTGCACATGCGTGTGCATGTGTGTGTGCATGCACATCTGTTGACAGGGCCTGCAGCAACCTTGCCAATGGCGCTAGGTAGAATGGGACCCACAGTTCCCACTAGATACTCTGTTACCTGTGTGGGGGTGTCCTAGTCTGTCACCTGCAGTAACACATATCTCTCCACCCACAGAACAGTCCTGGTTCTGACTACAGACAGAGCCTGTAACGCATATTCTCTGATGATTCTTTTTACCTTGAGATCAGTGACTTTGCTCTGGAGGGAAAGTCCTATTAGATTCTTCTAGGCCAGAGCTTCTCAAACTTACCATGCATATCAGTTCCCTGAGGACCTTGTTAAAAGGTAGATTCTAATTCTTTAGGTCTGGGATAGGGCCCAAGATTCTGCATTTCTAATAGGCGCCTGTGTGGTGTGTGCTAAGTCACTTCAGTCGTGTCTGACTCTGTGCGCCCCTATGGACTGTAGCCCGCCATGTTCCTCTGTGCATGGGACTGTTCAGGCAAAATACTGGAATGGGTTGCACTTCCTTCTACAGAGGGTCTTCCTGACCCAACGACTGAACCCCATGCCTATTATGTCTCATGCATTGACAGGCAGGTTCTTTTACCTTTTGGGTTCTAAAAATAAATAAATGAGATAACAAATGGAAGTATCTACCATAAAGCTTTGTACACAGTAAGGACTCAATAAAGAGAAGCTAGCATTGCTTTTCTTTTTCTGAAAAAGAGTATCTTTTCTCAGAGTCTGATAAATAATGATGACAAAATAATATGAATTTTGTTATTGTTATGAATTAGTCATTTAAAGGCTATATTTAAAAAGAAACAGAACAAATCTTAAACACTCTCATGCAGGACTTATTTCACCAAGACTTATTTCAAGCTCTCAGATTCAACCTGTGGTAGGTTGACTAGAGAACATCTTTGAACCCATCAAAATAGTATTTTAACTCTAGAAAACATGGAGGAAACAGAAAGGAAGAAAAGCTAACATTAGCAGTGTTGGCTTTTACAGTCTCCTATAATTTAGGGTGAAAGATACAGTCTTCCTTTAGTAGTTAAGAATGTTAACAATAAAGCCCAACGTCAAGCTGAATATATAGACACTGTAATTAGTTAAATATTATATTAATTGGGTACAGTCAATCCTGTGTCATTCCACTTAATTCCCAGCCACGCTATCTGAACATGAGGGCTACTCACTTTTAACTTCACAGAGAGCTTCTCTCTCACAGAAAAAGACTGACTTTTAGACCATCTGGATATCATCAGAAATGAAAATCAGAAAGAATAATTTACTGACTGAACAGACATTGAAACAGCCAGTGTGGTGGATGACAAGAAGCCCATGTTTTTGTTTTTTCAAAAAACATTTTTGTCATTTGGCTCACATGCATTTCACATTTTGCAATATTTGGGGATAAGCATTTAAACTGTGAGACGGAATTTCACCATTCCAGAGAAAGAAGCAGTCCTAAGGGAAGGTACTGCCAAGTCACCAGACTGTTGACCCTTCCTCCAACCTCTCTGTCAATCTCAGAAAAACAGTTCGGGTCAGAAGATACATGGAGAATGAGATGGCCTGCATGGCAAACTGGGAGGTCATCTTGCCTGATAGACTGTAAATGCTGAGAGATGAGGCCTGTCTGGCTCAGCTTCTATTCCCATGCTGCCTTGGGCAGACTCTTTCACCTCCCAACCTTTCTCAGTCTTTTCTGCTGCCAAATGTAAAGAGAAACTCATCTAGCTCTCAGATGGCTTACCAGGCAGGGCTAGTTAGAAGTAAGAGGAAGGATATAATTAATGAACACTTGTCAGCCACACATATAACCTGGGGCACAAATTACTCCCACTGGACCTGGTGATGTCGGTGGAGGAGGAAGCAGTTTTGAGAGCTGAGCTGCCATGAAGACAGCTGTTGGCCTGAGGAACCCAAGCACCCACTCCTCTCTTAGCAGCCAGCAAGCAGATCTGCAGAATAGAGTCCCTGGCTGCAGGGAAGAAAAGCGAATGTCTTAAGCATCGAATGCAGACCAATTCCAGGAAGGTCAAGTTACATTAGGTTACACACAAGCTGTTATGGAAACCGCTCCCTTTGGAGTGATGTCAAAGGCAGATCTGGGCTTGTCTGGAAATAGCAGGCTTTTGAGTTTTCCAAGAGTTTTCCTGCCTTCCTCCCCATACTTATGTTGTAGTCTGTGGCTGCCTCCGAACCTCAGCTTCCTTGACAAGGGAAAAGAAAGAAAGCTACACCCAGCCATTAGTCAGTAAAACAAACATCCAAGGGCATCTGTACCTAGTTAAGGTTTTTCATCAACGTCTTTCCAGTGGGGAGCCCATTCCCCGAGGCAATTCAAGGATGCTGTCTGGAGAGTTTGATGGGTGAAAACAGGGCCACAGTAAATGATTAAGGTAATCTCTTGTCATGCACAGTAGTAGATTTTCTTTCTAGTAAGCAGACCAAGTATAAGGCACATAAAGACAGAAAAATCTAATGGTTGTGACAGTTGTTCTCAACTCTGCTTGTCTTACATCTTTGTGGTTCAGGAAATCTGGGATGGGCCCTCATATTGTGTGTATGTGTGTGTGTGTTAGTTTCTCAGTCACGTCTGATTCTTTGTGACCCTGTGGACTGCAGCCTGTCAGGCTCCTCTGCCCATGGCCTTCTCCAGGCAAGAATACTGGAATAGGTTGCCATTCTCTTCTCCAGGGATCTTCCGAACCAGAGATCGAACCCGGGTCTCCTGCATTGCAGGCAGATTCTTTACAGTCTGAACCAGCAGGGAAGCCCAGGTCCTCACATTAATGCTTGTTTGTTTTGTTTCAATCTCCACATGTAAAACTTATAGAGTTAAGCAACTGAATCTGGAACCAAAGCAACTTCTGTTCAAATCCTGACTCAGCCACCAACAAATTCTGTGACAACCCCTGCCACTCCACTACCCACAGATGCACATATTACTTAATCTCTTTAAAATGGATAATGTATCTGTGTCAAAAGGTTATAGCAAAGATTAAGTGAATAAGCTTAGGGTTGGCACATCGTACATGTTAAATAAATTATCAACTCATTTATCATAACCTTTTTCTTCTTATGACTAAAGTAGCTGCGGTTAAATTCTTCCAGAAAGTTGTCAGAAGACAGCACCACTGTTCTAGGATATCTGGGTTGTATCAAGATTTACTCTAGTCTCTTTTTTAAATTTTTATTTATTTATTTATTTATTTTTGGCCGTGCCCCATGGCATGTGGAACTTTTCTGACCAGAGATTGAACCTGCTTTGGGAGCACGGAGTTTAAACCACTGGGCCACCAGGGAAGTCCTACTCTGGGTTCTTCATTAAGAAAACAAGCTCTGACTCACTGTATAAATAAATTCCTATGATAGTGAGCTACTTTTCTAAGTGTATCAAGATATAAAATATGCCTACCTATGACTTGATGGTTGCAAACTGTCTTCCAAAAATACTGTACCAACAACAAACACATCCGTTTTCTAACTGATCACCTATTATGTGCTAGGCACTATGCTGTTTCTTACTTGATTCTCAACACAATTACCCAACACAAGTTTATATCTTCATCTACCACATGATGAAAATGAAGCTTGGGTTTGTCAAATAATGTGCTGAAATCAGACAGGTAGTTAGTGACAGAGGAGAATTTGTACCAGATCTAAATTTAGGGCCAGATGCTTTCCAACTGTACCATGGGAAAATACAACCCAGGACAAAAATTCATTAAGGTGTTGAAATTAAGTCATAAATCTGTCAGATTTATAACTGAATGACATATAATCCATGCATTTATTTATATAAAACGAAGAGGTTCAACTTTAGTGTCTAAGATTGCTCTAACATAATAAGTTTGTGGGGGTTTCCCTTGTGGCTCAGCTGGTAAAGTATCCACCTGCAATGTGGGAGACCTGGGTTTGATCCCTGGATTGGGAAGATCCCCTGGAGAAGGGAAAGGCTACCCCCTCCAGTATTCTTGGACTTCCCTGGTGGTTCAGCTGATAAAGAATCTGCCTGCAATGAGGGAGACTTGGGTTCAATCCTTGGGTTGGGAAGATCCCTTGGAAAAGGGAACAGCTACCCACTCCAGTACTCTGGCCTGGAGAATTCCATGGACTGAGGAGCCTGGCGGGCTACAGTCCATGGGGTCTCAAAGAGTTAGACACAACTCAGTGACTTTCACTTTGTTCATTGCAAGCTGGTGTCAGAAGATTAGCTTTACTGCATATGGGTGAGTGGACCCCCAATAAGTTTGTGGAGGAGGGGGATCTTTTCAGGAATTGATATTCTTGGATAATGAGACATCTGTACATATCAAGATGGTAACAATGTTAGTTTGTTCTCCATGTTCACAAAGTACCAAACAAGAAGAAATGGGTCCTAGGTAAAGCCGAAAGATTTTAAAGTTGAAGATCACCTAAGATTATCTGATTGTCTCAGTGATAAACTCCAATGGATTCAATGAAGATGAATCTGAGCAAACTCCAGAAGACAGTGAAGGACAGGGAAGCCGGGCATGCTGCTGTCCATGGGGTCACGAAGAGTCGGACATGACTTAGCAACTGAACAAAAATAACAGTGTTTGAAAACTATCAGCTTAGTGCCTAGTCATTACAGACTTAGGACACCAAGCTGTATAAGAGGCTAACTCTAGGAAATACAGATTACGTTTGTGCATGCCTTCATCAGTAGGGCCTCTGTTGGCTTTAACACTGAAATAAGGAGTCAGACAAACACAAAGATTAAAGGATCTTAAAAGACCTTTCGGTTAAGCTTTATGCTTCAGGCATATGTGTGCCCAAATCATGTAGTGGTGTTGACAGTCTGTTTTCTTGCTAGAGATGTTTCAGGACAGAGAATCTACTGGTATATTGTTCTTGTTCAGTCCTACCAATGCAGGGGACGTAGGTTCGACAGCTGGTCAAGGAGTGAAGACCCACGTGCTGCAAGGCAACTAAGCCTGTGTGCCCCAACTGGAGAAGTCCTTGGGCTGCAATAAAAGAAAGCCTGCATGCTGCAGCGAAGAAACTACACACTGCAACAAAGCCCCGGAGTAGCGAAAAAAAAGGAACATTCAGGCTCTAGCTTCAGCAACTCTGTACCATTTCTTCAGATGGGGAAAGGTGGACTAGGACAATGTAGTGGAGAAGGCAATGGCACCCCACTCCAGCACTCTTGCCTGGAAAATCCCATGGACCGAGGAGCCTGGTAGGCTGCAGTCCATGGGGTCTCGAAGAGTCAGACACGACTGAGCGACTTCACTTTCACTTTTCACTTTCATGCATTGGAGAAGGAAACGGCAACCCACTCCAGTGTTCTTGCCTGGAGAATCCCAGGGATGGGGGAGCCTGGTGGGCTGCCTTCTGTGGGGTCGCACAGAGTCGGACACGACTGAAGTGACTTGGCAGCAGCAGTGATTCAGATAAATGACTCTCCATGGAAATACATGAACATATGAAATGAATTTAACTGGCAGCCAGACATGTCAAGCAAAAATATTACCTACTTCTCCAGTTCAGTTCACTCCAACTATTATCATTTAGAAAATGTCATTTAACATGAGGCTCCTTGATCTAGGAACCAACAAATGCAAAGTCCCATAACAATTTTCTCCTCAGGTTTCCACTTCTACAGAATTCTGTGCTTAGAGCCAACAATTTTCCAACCTAAACCATACATTAAATCAAGATGTTTACAGACTATGTCTGTAATGATACTTGGTCTGCTCTTTTCTTATATCTATGATAAACTCTTTCAGGGAGGCCAAGATTGAATCAATTGACCACAGTATATTCATCATGAAAATATATCAAACAGAAATATAGATACCCTTAATGGTGAAGGTCCCTTTACTGTCAGAGGTCTCTTTGAATATCAGTTCAGTTCAGTTCAGTCGCTCAGTTGTATCCGACTCTTTGCACCCCATGAAGCACGCCAGGCCTCCCTGTCCATCACCAACTGCCAGAGTTCACTCAGACTCACATCCATCGAGTCAGTGATGTCATCCAGCCATCTCTTCCTCGGTTGTACCCTTCTCTTCCTGTCCCCAATTCCTCCCAGCATCAGACTCTTTTACAATGTCAACTCTTTGCATGAGGTGGCCAAAGTACTGGAGTTTCAGCTTTAGCATCATTCCTTCCAAAGAAATCCCAGGGCTGATCTCCTTCAGAATGGACTGGTTGCATCTCCTTGCAGTCCAAGGGACTCTTAAGAGTCTTCTCCAACACTACAGTTCAAAAGCATCAATTCTTCAGCGCTCAGCCTTCTTCACAGTCCAACTCTCACATAGCTGTTCCTATACTTACTGTATGTGAGCTTCCTTTGTGGCTCAACAGGAAAGATTCTGCCTGCAGTGCAGGAGCTGCAAGAGATGTAGGTTCAGTCCCTGGGTGAGGAAGATCCCCTGGAGAAGGCAATGGCTACCCACTCCAGTACTGTCTGGAGAATCCTATGGACAGAGGAGCCTGGTGGGCTACAGTCCATGAGGCCTCAAAGAGCCTGACATGACTGAAGCAGTATAGCACGTACGCATACTCACTGTACAGCATTTACTGAATTTTCAAATAAGTAGTCTTAATAATCCAAAATTATAATCCAAGTCAGTAAGACCTCCATCTAGTAGGACATAGAGTCATATTGGGTCAAAAAATATCTAATAGCATATAGGATTCACAGAGTTCCTACTTCATGCAATGTATTTAGCTTCATATTTTTCAACAAACCTAGAGACCATTTGATTGTTAAGGAAAGAAGAGCTGAGTGAGGCTGAGCTGATCAAGATCATACAGTTAGTAAATACTGGAGCTGGAATTCACACCCAGGTCCACCTGGTAACTGAGCTCTCTAAACTTCCCTAAAATGCCTCCTGTGAACTCAACTAATGAATAAAGGCAGATTATATTTTCAGGTTTAGAGAAAAAGTTTAATTATCCCCACCCTGCAACTGGGAAACAGGTTCATCTGTCTCATTCCTCCTTACATGAATAACATCCAGCAACTCTTTAGAACACATCATCTAACTCAGTGCCTTCGTGAGTAAAGCACTTGAAAAAAGATATCTTTGATTATTTCAACCTAATTGAAGGAGCATACCTTTAAAACAATAATTGGGACTTCCCTGGTGGTTCAGTGGCTAAGACTGTGCTCTCAATGCAGGGGGCCCAGGTTAGAGGCCTGGTCAGGGAACTCGATCCCACACGACACAAATAAAGATTCTATATGCGGCAGCTAAAGATCAAAGATCTCAAGCACGCAATCAAGATCTGGCATAGTCAAATAAATAAGTAAATATTCATTTTAAAAATATAAAACAATATTTAAATTGCCCCAAACCGGAAACTACCCAACTGTTCATCAACAGGAGAACAGATAAAGAAATTGTGAGGTTTTAACAACTGAATACTGTAAAGCAGTGAGAAGGAAATTAATGTAACTGCTGGCAACAACATGGATGAATCTCACAGACATGATGCCAAACAAAATAAGCCAGAGGCAAACGAGTACCTGTAGTGTGATCCCTGCATCTAAAAAGTAAAGACAGGCACAGCTAATCTATGCTGTTAGCACACTAGCTACTGGCTACCTCTGGGTGAGCAGTGACTGCGAGGGGGCAACCAGGGTAAGGGTCTGGGTGCTGTGAACACCCCGTGCTGGTGTTCACAGATACATTCACTCTCTGAAAATTCATCAAGCCTTATATTTACAATCTTTGCATTGCTTATGTATCTATGTATTGTTTCAATATAGCTTCATAAAAAGTTTACTAAACGATAATTTTATGACTTTCAGGTTCAGGTGAAACCCTAGACAGAGTACTCAAGCCAAAAAACATACCAAAACGTTCCCTATCACTAAGCTCAGACTTGAAATTTTAAAAGGATATATAATGAAAATGATTCACAAAATCTTCCTTTAAAAAAAAAACACACCAAATGCTAATAACAATAAGCAGTGGAAACTATTTTTCACAAAAGATGGTTAATACATTTCAAAGACCATCTAACTGAAGCATAAGACCACAGAGAGATTTCAACCATATGGAACCTTCAGCAACAATTCCCATCGTAATCATGGATAAGTTACAAAATTCTTCAGTTTCCATGTCACCAACATCTAAGAGCAGGATAATTCCTACCTTCCTCACAGGGGTGTTGTGCTGCTTAATTAATGTTTGTAAAGCACTTTCTGTTCCCTGGGTGAAAGATACCACAAAAGAGCAAAGCATAATTATGTTTTAATTGCAGGGTTGATTTTGAAGATGAAAAAAAAAAAGTACTATGGATTGCAGTTTAATCAGATCACTTCATTAGAATCACAGCCACGATTTATGCCTTCTGGTTTCTCCTGTACTTAGGAAAATGGCCTTTTTTACCTTTTAAGTCTTCCTGGCTCAGTTTCTCTGTCTGACAAATGGAATAACATACTTTCCATGATCTGCAAATAACTGCTTTTGCAAAGTCCTTCAGTGACCCTTGGATGAAAAGAAGGCACCTATTGCTATGAAAAGAAGAAATGCAAGCTCCTGGGTGGAATGAATGGAATCGCTTTTCTCTGGAGGAAATCAGAGTACTAGATGTCTTTCATAAAGGCCGCCTAGGCACTGACCCCACAGAAGAAGAGTCTAAGAACAACCAGTCTGCCAGAAGCCAGGATGCTAGATGAGAACTTTGGGAGTTGGTTTGTTGGCATTAAAGTTGGTTATATTCTATTCTCTCAAAGGGACGTTGATTCTATTGTCTCTTTTGTTGAGAACATCTTCATTTCTACTCTTAATCAAAGGGTTTATTATACTGATACAACACCAGTCATTAGAAATCCATGGATAGGTATGTTCCCTGGTGGCTCAGAGGTTAAAGCATCTGCCTCCAATGTGGGAGACCTGGGTTTGATCCCTGGGTCAGGAAGATCTCCTGGAGAAGGAAATGGCAACCCACTCGAGTATCTTTGCCTGGAGAATCCCATGGACTGAGGAGCCTGGTGGGCTGCAGTCCACGGGGTTGCAAAGAGTCAGACACGACTGAATGATTTTACTCTTAGGACCTTTTACGTACTATGAGATGACCTGTCAAGTTGCATTGTATGATCTTGCCTTCTTGGGTATTTCACAGATCTAGACTTGAGGAGATCAAATAATTATGTCATTGTGAATTATGTGTTTTAGAAAAAAAAGATCTGGAAAAAGCAATTCTATATTTTTCATTTCTCCTTGTTAACAGGCTAAGTAAAACATAAATTGACTCATAAAAAGATTTTTGATTCTTTGATGAAAATAAAAGAACTTCAAATTACATAGAGTTTTCTGGGATTTATTTCCCCAACATGTGGAGCTTCGTTTATCTGTGTCTTCTATTTAACTAATATAGAATATTCCTCATACCTCTCCTTGATTAAAGCACATAAATGTCTGGTGAGACCACACAGCTCCCAGCTACTGGTCACATCATTGGGCAAAATACTTCTATTTCTGTATGAATAGTCAATAATTATGGAGAAGAAAATGGCAACCCACTCCAGTATTCTTGCCTGGAGAATCCCAGGGACAGAGGAGACTAGTGGGCTGTCTATGGGGTTGCACAGAGTCGGACACGACTGAAGCAACTTAACAGCAGCAGCAGTCAATAATTAACATTTTTCTCTCTACTAGGACAAATCATATAGAGCTACTTTAAAAATTTTTTTAAAGGATATATCTTAATGATAGTAGATGTGACTTTTCAGCAGCTAAAATTCCCCCGAAAGATTAAGATGTCTGCTTGAAAACCTCTGCACCATCAACATCTTTCAGGGAACAATACTGACGCATTCCCTTAGGAAAATATAAACCAGTCAAGTGCACCGACTTGGTGATTAGAAGTCCTGAGAGCTTTCTGAAATCATACTTGGTTATTTGATGATCCAATTTTAAATGTTTAGCAAGCTATTCACTACTACTCTACAGATATACTTAGAGAATGTCTGTGTAGGTTTTATGGAATTGTAAAAGAATACACTAAATTGTCAACACATTCAAATTGTGCCATGTCCAAAAAGCACATATGCTGAAAGTCACTTTGAGGGTGAGATGAGAAAAAGAGCAATGAAAGGCCAAAATCAAGGTTTCGTTTTTTTTGTTTGTTTGTTTTCTTTCTGGAAGAAAACAAAAGCTTCTGCTGTGCTGTTAAAATGGGAATGTTTTTTAGTGCTTTGGGTCAGAAACCCTTTCTAAGCTTCCTAGGCTCAGTTGGCCAAAGGGCAACCAGACAAACAGCCCACTTTCTCAAATTTCATGTCCAAGTACATGGTCTCTGATTCCATGGCCGTCAACAGGATCAGTCATGTAAATTTCTACCAGTCATTTCTTTCTAAAGTTCAGCGTAAGCTGGGCTGATTCCAGCTCCTTCTATAGTACCAATAAATTAAGAGAGATTCTCCAGAGCAGGATTTCCCAATCTCCAGGACCTAATGTCTGATGATCTGAGGTGGAACTGATGTAATAATAATAGAAACAAACTGCATAATAAATGCAACATCCCAAAGTCATCTCCTCCACCCTGGTCTGTAGAAAAACTGTCTTCCACAAAACAGGTGCCTGATGCGCAAAAAGGTTGGGAACCACTGCTCTAGAGGTTAATGTCTTAGCTCTGAGTGCTATCTGCCAAACGTTCCCAACTCTGCCTTCTGGGCGTGGTAGGACTGTAGGAAGCATATCTCCGCAGTAGTTTGGCATGGCCGTGTGACAGTGGGCCAATGAAATGTGAACAGAAAGAGCATGTGTTGTTTCCAAGGGAGAGTTTGAAGAGCCAGTGAGCACCCAGCCACAGTTCTCCTTCCCTCTAACAGTTGGCACTGTTCCTGGTAGTGTCTGCTTTGTCAGCTGAGATGCTGGAGAAGGAAATGGCAATCCAGTCCAGTATTCTTGCCTGGAGAATCGCATGGACAGAGAAGCCTAGTAGGTTACAGTCCACGGGGTCGCAAAGAGTCAGACACGACTGAGCGACTTCACCTTATGCTGGAGTGATGTTGGCACAAGGCAGAACCTGCAGTTTACACACAATGGACACATGTGGTGTGAGGAAGAAATTAAAACCACTGCCTTAGGACACTGAGATTTAAGGGCCATTTGTTTCCATAGCATCACCAAATCTCTCTGGTAGACTCAGAACTTCACCAAGATAAAGACCCCAAAACTCATGGGAGGTTGACAGAGCGAGGCGTGTAGTCCCTTACCATTTCTCCCCCGCCCCTCAGTCTCACTCTGCCTGGGCCTGGGCTGTGACAACCTGTTTCCTTTTATCCCTTGGGAGACTCTTAGCACTATGTCCCCAATTTCCACAGGAGGGTCACCCCTTCAAATCACAACAGGGGCAGGCAGGTGACCAAAATGGGTAAACACACCAGTGCGTTATACCGAAGGTGTATGTCCTCACCTTTCACTCAGGAAAACTCCTTCCTTGAAGCACAAGGTGCTCATGCCTAGCTTTCTATTCAAAGGAGCAGTACATGTGGGTTGATGAATTGTAACCACAATGCTGGGAAATATCAGCGACAGCAGCAGCAACATCTCCCTAATTCACACCAGTAGCGTACGCAATTGGAATACAAATATTCAGCTTTTTTAGAAGCTAGAATTATGGATTTTTCCCTAAATCTCCCAATTTCCTTAAGACACAACCAAGGCCAAAGAAACATAAATGGGTAGCACACATGACTCGGGCCCACTGTCTGCATGCCCCAGGCATCTGCAGGGGAACCTTGTTCTGTGCTGATGGCTGTTCTCCACTTTCAAAAAAACCCCAGATTGTTGACTGCAAACCCAGGGCAGGAATAAGCTCAATTTGGGAGAAGATGTTCAATTCTGCCGCCTTTCTCATGGGAAGAAATTTCCTTATCTTGTTAGCAAAAATTATACTCATCAAACCTGAGTCCACACTGAGAATGCACTGGTCATAGCAAACACCCTCTTCCAACAGCACAAGAGACAACTCTACACATGGACATCACCAGATCGTCAATACCGAAACCACGTTGATTATATTCTTTGCAGCTGAAGAAGAAGCTCTATACAGTCAACCAAAACAGGACTGGGAGTTGACTGTGGCTCAGATCATGAGCTCCTGAGTGCAAACTTCAGGTTTAATTTGAAGAAAGTAGGGAAAACCACTAGATCATTCAGGTAGGACCTAAACATTTAGGATTATACAGTCAGTTCAGTCATTCAGTCATGTCTGACCCCATGGACTGTAGTATGCCAGGCCTCCCTGTCCATCACCAACTCCCAGAGCTTGCTCCAACACATGTCCATTGAGTCGGTGATGCCATCGAACCATCTCATCCTCTGTCATCCCCTTCTAAGCGATGAATAGATTCAAGAGATTATATATGGTAGACAGAGTGCCTGAAGAACTATGGACAAGTGTTCGTAACACTGTACAGAAGGCAGTGATAGAAACCATCCCCAAGAAAAAGAAATGCAAGAAGGCAAAGTGACTGTCTGAGGAAGCCTTACAAATAATTGAGAAAAGAAGAGAAGCTACAGGCAAGGGAGAAGAAAAGACATACTCAGCTGAATGCAGAGTTTCAAAGAACAGCAAGGAGAGATAAGAAAGCCTCCTAAGTGAACAATGCAAAGAAATAGAGGAAAACAATAGAAAGGAAAGACTAGAGATGCCTTCAAGAAAATTGGAGATACCAAGGGAACACTTCATGCAAACTGGGCACAATAAAGGACAGAAATGGCAAGGACCTAACAGAAGCAGAAGAGATTAAGAAGAGGTGGCAAGAATATACAGAAGAACAGCACAAAAAAGATCTTCATGACCCAGATAATCATGATGGTGTGATCATTCACCTAGAGCCAGAAATTCTGGAGTATGAAGTTAGGTGGGCCTTATGAAGCATTACTAGGAACAAAGCTAGTGGAGGTGATAGAATTCCAGCTGAGCTATTTAAATTCCTAAAATATGATGCCTTTAAAGTGCCACACTCAGTATGACAGCAAATTTGGAAGCCTCAGCAATGGTCACAGGACTAGAAAAGGTCAGTTTCCATCCCAATCCCAAAGAAAGGCAATGCCAAAGAAAGTCCAAGCTGCTATACAATTGCACTCATTTCACACGCTAGCAAGTTTAGGTTCAAAATTCTTCAAGGTATGCTTCAGCAGTACATGAACCAAGAACTTCCAGATGTACAAGCTAGATTTAGAAAAGGGAGAGGAACCAGAGATCAAATTTGCAGCATCTGATGGATTATAGAAAAAGCAAGGGAATTCCAGAAAAACATCTACTTCTGCTTCATTGACTATATGAAAGCCTTTTGACTTTGTGGATCACAACAAACTGTGGAACATTCTTAAAGAGATGGGAATATCAGACCACCTTTCCTGTCACCAGAGAAATCTGTATGCAGATCAAGAAGCAACAGTTAGAACTGGAACAATGGGCTGGTTCAAAATTGGGAAAGAAGTACATCAAGGCTGTATATCGTCACCCTGCTTATTTAACTTACATGCAAAGTATATCATATGAAAGGCAGGGCTGGATAAAGCTCAAGCTGGGATCAAGAATGCCAGGGAAAAATATCAATTATCTCAGTTATGCAAATAATACTATTCTAGTGGCCAAAATCTAAGAGGAACTAAAGATCCCTTTGATGAAGGTGAGAGGAGAGTGAAAATTTGGCTTAAAACTCAGCATTCAAAAAACTAAGATCATAGCACCTATGCTATGGAGGATGCTATGATCCTCCATCACTGTATGACTTCCCTGGTGGCTCAGATGATAAAGAATCTGCCTGCACTGTGGGAGACCTGGGTTCAATTCCTGGGTCAGGAAGATCCCCTGGAGAAGGAAATGGCAACCCCCTCCTGTATTCTTGCTTGGAGAATTCCACAGAGGAGCCTGGAGGGCTACAGTCCACATGATCACAAAGAGTCGAATACAGCTTAGGGACTGAATAACAACAATTTAACCTACCTGGTCTCTGATATTTGTTATAGCAGATCTAGCAAAATAACACAGGATTACTTTCACATGCCATAGCAGAATGCCATAAGAAGTCTTAGTATTTTGAAATGGCAGACGCAGTGGTGGTTAACAAGAGTCACAGAAGTGGTGTGAGGCTGGTATACGGGGCCGTATTCCCCCTGCTGCCATCTTTCCTTAGGAGAGAAGTTAAGCCGACCAGCTGTTAAGAAAGCGGCCAAACTAATTCTTACTTACATAGTACAATCGGCCTCGTTGTCTTTCATTTACATTGTAGTTAACCTTCTTGGCTGCATTACTTAATTTATAATCTTACATTTTCACTTTCCACCTCAGTCATTGATATAAATGTTGCTTGAACTTCAGCCCTGATAAGATTAGCTATGAATGTTTGTAACAGGAACATTTTCTTGACATGTGAAGAAACAGCATGTCTGATGATGGATCACACATGAATTACACAAGAATTTAAATCTCGCAGAACAATTCTAAAGGGCAATTTGAATAAGGACCCAACTTAAACAATAGAGGAAATAATACCAGGGTATATTCTGAGCACTCATTAAATGCTGTTTGTTGAATCAATCAATAAATGAGTAAATAAATGGATGGCTGAATGAATGAATGAATGATGTTTATATGAGGGTTCTTTTCTATTAAAGGCCAGATAGTAAATAGCTAAGGTTTTGTGGCTTATAGCATCTCTGTACATGTATGTGACATACAGCATCTCTGTCACAACTACTTAACTCTCCCATGTAAGCCAAAGGCAGCTATCAGTTCAGTCCAGTCGCTCAGTTGTGTCCGACTCTTTGCGACCCCATGAATCGAAGCACGCCAGGCCTCCCTGTCCATCACCAACTCCCAGAGTTCACTCAGACTCACATCCATGACTCACATTCATCGAGTCCGTGATGCCATCCAGCCATCTCCTCCTCGGTCGTCCCCTTCTCCTCCTGCCCTCAATCCCTCCCAACATCAGAGTCTTTTCTAATGGGTCAACTCTTCGCATGAGGTGGCCAAAGTACTGGAGTTTCAGCTTTAGCATCAGTCCTTCCAAAGAAATCCCAGGGTTGATCTCCTTCAGGATGGACTGTTTGGATCTCCTGGCAGTCCAAGGGACTCTCAAGAGTCTTCTCCAACATCACATTTCAAAAGCACTAATTCTTTGGTGCTCAGCTTTCTTCACAGTCCAATTCTCACATCCATACGTGACC
Source organism: Madoqua kirkii (assembly GCA_006408675.1). Classification (NCBI taxonomy): domain Eukaryota; kingdom Metazoa; phylum Chordata; class Mammalia; order Artiodactyla; family Bovidae; genus Madoqua; species Madoqua kirkii. The sequence goes on from SJYC01142950.1 coordinate 60,226, forward strand.
ACTGGAAAAATCAGCCTTGACTAGATGCCAGCTATAAATTATACATAAACAGGCATGGCTGTGTTCTGAGAAAATATAACAGCAGGTCAGATTTGGACCACTGCCAGAAGTTTGCTGATTTCTGATTTAAAAGTATTCACTCTCCTATCAGAATTTTTTATCACGCCCTAACCTACCAATTCCAGGACAAGTCATCCTCTTGGAATTCAATCTCCTCCACAGCATGAACCTCCCACCTCCCCTGCTTTACCTCATCGTACTCTGATGTACAGAAACTCCATCCAGAAAAAGCTGGAGTATTATTTCTTCAGGCGTTCTCACTTCCTCATCTTGCTCATACAGTTCCCCTATCTACTAAAATTTCATGTATCCTTCAATGCCATTCTCAAATTCTGTGTTCTGAAAGCTTTCTGAAACAAACACTAATTCCCAAAGATACATGAATCACAATGTTTATAGCAGTCTTATTTACAACAACCGAGAGATGGAAGCAACCTAAGCGTCCATAAACAGATGAATGGAGAAAGAAGATATGGTGTATGCAAACAATGGAATATTATTTAGCCATTAAAGAGAACGAAATTCTGCCATTTGCAGCAACATGGATGGACCTAGATAATATTATGCTTAGTGAAATCAGTCAGACAGAAAGACAAATGCTGTGTGATACTGCTCATATGTAGAATCCAAAAAAATACAGCAACCTAGTGAACATAACAAAAAAAAAGCAGACTCACAGATACAGAGAACAAATTAGCATTACCAGTGGGGAGGAGAAGGAGGCATAATATAGGGCGAGGGGGGTGAGAGGCACAAACTTCTGGGCTTAAGAGTCTGTTCGTGTGTGCTTGCTCCATCACTTCAGTTGTGTCCAACTCTTTGCCACCATATGGCTGCAGCCTGCTGGGCTCCTCTGTCCCTGGGGTTCTCCAGGCAAGAATACTAGAGTGGGTTGCTGGTGCTCCTCCAGGGCATTTTCCCAACCCAGGGTTTGAACTCACATCTCCTGTGTCTCCTGTACTGCACGTGGATTCTTAACCCACTGAACCACCTGGGAAGCTCTATAGCGATGTACTGCACAAGACAGGGAATGAAGCCAATATTTTGTAATAACTGTAATGGAAAGTAACCTTTATAATGATATGAAATAAAAGCAGAAAGAATCAACTTAATGAAAAATACAAATAAAAGCTTTTTTTGAATTAGTTCAGTTACATGTAAGCTTTCTCTCCTCTGAACCCTGTAACTGGCATTTTCTCATGTGCTAGTTGCAATTATTAAACTCAGATTCATATTAGACTCATGTAAGCAATTTCTTATAAACTTTCATAAAGCTTCTAAGAGCAGAGGCTAGGTTCTCTTCATCCTTGCACATTCTGCTAGACTCTGAACATACCATGGGCTCAATAAATCTTTGAAGAATATGCTGAAATGATACCGTTTTGAATTTTCTGCCACAACAGTGAAAAAGAACTCTGACCAGTCTCTGTTTCCAATGGATTTCAAAGCTGGCTATCTCTGGACTGTCTGTCCAGGCAGCTTCTCTGTGGGGTCATTAATCTGGCAGAAATTGAAATAACCTTATTTGCCACAGAACTTTAAAAATGCATTAGGGAACTAGAAGTCTCAGAGCCAACTGTCCTTTTAGTTAACTGTGGTCTGGGAGCACAGAGCTAAGTCTCCTCAACGGCTAAGCTTCGATAGAGGTTAACAGGAACTGAGATTTTTGTTGTTCAGTCGCTCAGTCGTGTCTGGCTCTTTGTGGCCCCATCGCCTGCAGCACACCAGGCTTCCCTGTTCTCCCCTATCTCCCAGAGTTAACCTGTTGTACTTCTATGGACCTGCTCACAGATTGTTTCCTGCAAGTGAAAAGTTTTGTTCAATTCAGACACTTCTCCAGTGCCTGCCTGCAATGCAGAGAGCACTGGGAGAAATGGAAAGATAAATAACACATGAGCTGTCTTGATATTTAGAAGTTAACAGTCTGGTCAGGGAGACAGACACAGATTAATAGCTTGAAACACAAAGCGAGCTATGATGACAGTTATAATAGAACATGATGAGACAATATTGCAAAGAGAGACATTTATTTTGATGGAGACAGGGGACAAAGAAGCCTCACGGAGTGGATGGGGTTTGAGCAGGAACTTGGTAGGAAAACAGATAAATATGTGGATATTGTGATATCTTGGTGCGTTAGAGCTGCAAAGACCTCAGACCACCCTCTCCTTTTCAAAAAATTTATTGGCATATAGTTGATTTACAATGTTTGGTTAGTTTCTGCTATATATATATATATATAGCACAGGCAGGGATTCCCTGGTAGCTCAGCTGGTGAAGAATCTGTCTGCAATGCAAGAGATCTCAGTTCAATTCCTGGGTCAGGAAGATCCCCTGGAGAGGAAATAGGCTACCCACTCCAGTATTCTTGGGCTTCCCTGGTGGTTCAGATGGTAAAGAATCCACCTGCAATGCAGGAGACCTGGGTTTGATCCCTGGGTCAGGAAGATCCCCTGGAGGAGGCCATGGCAACCCACTCCAGTATTCTTACCTGGAGAATCCCCACGGACAAAAGAGCCTGGCAGGCTACAGTCTATAAGGTCACAGAGTTGGACATGACTGAGCAACTAAGCAGCAGCAGCATAGCAGAGGGAATCCTCCTCAGTGCTCTGGGGTGACCTCAGTGCTCTGGGGTGACCTAAATTGGGAGGATATGCACCCCTTCCGTTTTGGATTTCCTTCCCATTTAGGTCACCACAGAGCACTGAGTAGACTGCCCTGTGCTGCACAGTTGGTTCTCATCAGTTGTAGCTCAGAGGTTAAAGCGTCTGCCTGCAATGCGGGGGACCCAGCTTCAATCCCTGGGTTGGAAAGATTCCAATGGAGAAGGAAATGACAACCCACTCCAGTATTCTTGCCTAGAGAATCCCATGGATAGAGGAGTCTGGTGGGCTACAGTCCACGGGGTCCCAAAGAGTTGGACACAACTGAGCGACTTGACTTGACTTCACTTCAGGGTATATGTGTCAATCCCAACCTCCCAATTCACACCACCTTTCCCTCGTACAGGGAATGGTATCTATGTATTTGTTCTCCACATTTGTGTCTCTGTTTCTGCTTTGCAAGTAAGTTCATCTGTGCCATGTTTCTAGATCCTACATATAAGTGATAATAATAAAAGGAATCCAAACTGGAAAAGACAACTCTCCTTTATCAGATGAGGAAAATGAGACCCAGAGAAGAACTGTGACCTCAGGCAACCTACTCCTTCCCCTTTAGAACCATATATGTGCAAACTTCAAATCCACAGGAGGGGTAGAAAACAGAATCTTAGACTAAAATAACTTCATTCCTAAGCATCTGACAAACGTCAGAGGCAGCAGTTAGTAGTCTGACCACACAACAAGCCGAAGGCCAGAGCAGCCTCTGTTGGAAGCCACTGCCTTTGGTCGTTATCAAGGGACCAGATTTAGCTGCTGGCAAAATCGCACCCGGGTCCTATAACTGACGGCCATAGAGCCCTGGCAGGGAATAAAAGCTTGCAGTGAATTGGGGAGAGATCAGAGGGAGCTTTAAACTCTGGGTAGGAAATCTTGTGGAAGAGTCCAACTTTGGTTCAAAAGAACAAGTCTCAAAAGTAACCAAAGAAATGATGATTTTGCCCTAGAAATTACAGGGTACATTAGATCACAAGGCCAGGCAAGGATTTGCCTTCTCAGAGGGCATGTGTTCCTCTGATTGTATGGGAAAATGAGTGCAGGTGTCCCAAGTCCTCCTCCTGCCTGGTACCCCAGCACCTTCCCACCTCTTAAGTTCACCAGCTGTCAAGGGCAACATGACCATCATCAAAGGGTTGATGCCAAACCAGAAAGTGAACTGGAGAAGGCAGTGGCACTCCACTCCAGTCCTCTTGCCTGGAAAATCCCATGGACAGAAGGGCCTGGTGGGCTGCAATCCACGGGGTCGCTAAAAGTCGGACACAACTGAGCAACTTCACTTTGACTTTTCACTTTCATGCATTGGAGAAGGAAATGGCAACCCACTCCAGTGTTCTTGCCTGGAGAATCCCAGGGATGGTGGGAGCCTGGTGGGCTGCTGTCTATGGGGTCACACAGAGTCAGACACTACTGAAGTGACTTAGCAGCAGCAGCAGAAAGTGAACATCCCAGGACAAGTCAGAGACGCAGCTAAAGCCCAGAAAAATGCCCTGTGACATTTTAATTTAAATAGACTCTTCAGTTCCCTTTCACTTTCATGACTAACAGGGAGCATGTAACTGAATAATCAAATAACAAATCTTTATTTCTTTATTTTAGATTCAGGAGCAGCTATGCCTTTTTTTCCTCTCTAAAGGAAACACAGGCTTAATAGGGCCCATTTTGTTCTATCTAGTTCTCTTTGCTCTGTATTTTTTCAACTCTGCATACCAATCTTGTTCCCAGGTCCACCATGGAAATATGATGGGCCCATATTAGTCTACTGAAAAAAATCATTTTCCATGAAACGAAAATATACTGCCCCTGGATAGCAGTAAAATGGTCTGATTAAACACTGAGCCTTTATCTCTTTTGAAAATAGTTAGACTTATTTTATATCCACAAGTTAAAAGAGACATGAGAGTAACTTCAAGCAAATAATCCATTCAAGTAGATTTATTTTCCAATAAAGGAAAAGGGTGGGTTTTTGAATGGCAAACAACGTATCGTTTACTACTGCTGCTGCTGCTAAGTCACTTCAGTCGTGTCCGACTCTGTGCAACCCCATAGACAGCAGCCCACCAGGCTCCCGCCATCCTTGGGATTCTCCAGCAAGAACACTGGAGTAGGTTGCCATTTCCTTCTCCAATGCATGAAAGTGAAAAGTCAAAGTGAAGTCGCTCAGTCGTGTCTGACTCTCAGGGACCCCATGGACTGCAGCCCATCAGGCTCCTCTGTCCATGGGATTTTCCAGGCAGGAGTACTGGAGTGGGGAGCCATTGCCCTCTCCGTCATTTACTACTACTACTATCACTTTAATACACTATATACATCAGTTTACTGCATTCTGAGTATAGAAGGTACCACTTTTTCCTAATGAAAGTTATAGAAGATTTGATAACAGAATGCCAGTGCTTCCTGTGTAGCTCAATCGGTAAAGCATTTGCCTGCAAAACAGGAAACCTGGGGTCAGTTCCTGAGTCAGGAAGTTTCCCTGGAGAAGGGAATGGCAATCCACTCCAATATCCTTGCCTGGAGAATCTGGACATAGGAACCTGGCAGGCTACAGTTCATGGGATCGCAAGAGTCGGACACAACTTAGCACTATCTTTCTTTTCTTTCTGCCAGAGCTAGGGCAAAGGGCAGGAATGACAAGCAGTCCCTAGCCCAACCATATGTTTTAAAGCCAAGGTACAGAAAAACCAAAGGATTTGCCCAAAGTTAGACAACCGCGACAAAGCCTCCCAGCAGGTTAGGGAAATTCAAGAATAGAAATCCTCTGTTCACGGTCTCTTTTCACTGCTTCACTACATCCTGTCTCTATTTTTAATAGTAGCCTCTGATAGATATATTTATAGCATGAAATATATATGATATTTTATGTATCAGTTCAGTTCAGTTGCTCAGCGTGACTGATTATATATTATAAATAAATGTGTATGCTCAGTCATTCAGTCATGACCAACTCTTTGTGACCACACAGACTGTAGCCCGTCAGGCTCCTCCGTCCATGGAATTTTTCAGGCAACCTGGGCTTTTCCAAGCAAGAACACTGGAGTGAGGTGCCATTTTCTACTCCAGGGGATCTTCCTGACACAGGGATTGAACCTGTATCTCATGTCTCCTCCAGCATTGCCAGGGGGATTGCCAGTGCAGGAGACATAAGAGACATGGGTTCAATCCCTGGGTTGGGAAGATCCCCTGGAAAAGGGCATGGCGACCCACTCCAGTATTCTTCCTAGAGAATCCCACAAACAGAGGAGCCTGGCAGACTATATCCATAGAGTCGCAACAAGTCAGACACAACTGAAGTGACTTAGCATCATCATCACCATTCTTTACCACTGACCCACCGGGGAAGCATATAAATAAACAAATATCATTTATAAAATAACATCATATATTTATATATAAATATATATAATATCATACATATATAATACCATGTCTGACTCTATATACAGATATCTACATATAAATATATATATCAGGGAAGGCTCATAGTCACTGAAAAGAATCTGGTATTGAGCACTCTCAGTAACATATGATACTAATTCACTAAGGAGCTCTTGTCCCAGCATAGCCCAAATCCCAAACCAAATAGCACCCTACTAGGAGTGTTACATAGCATTCTATCAGGGCCTCCATAGAGACAGAGAGCCAGACTCGGTCAACACAGAGGAGATGTCTCACACAGGAATTAGCACAGGGCATACAGTAGCTTTCCAGGTAATGCTTGTCAACTTGCTGTGAAAAATCTGGAATATATTTTTAGAACACAATATATAATAATTTCCAAAGTAGGAAGTCCATATAGACAATCTAATAAAGTTAGGGGAGCACGGGAGCCAGCTGATTAGAGGGACAAGGAGGAGTAGATGGACAAAGAAGAAGAAAGAGATCTCAGCTTCTCTTTGGCCCCAGACGCTGGAAGGTCGCTAGTCACATTCCATATTTTCTTTTTCTTTTTCATTTCAGATCAAAGAGTCAGCATTTGAAAGCCACTGATTACAGCTATAGGTCTTCCTCCACTTACGATGGGGTCATAACACACCATCCTAAGTTAAAAACTTCACTAAGTTGTAACTGCATTTAAAACACCTGAACTACCAAAAGAGCCCCTTGGAGAGCAAGGAGATGAACCCAGTCCATCCTAAAGGAAATCAGTCCTGAATATTCATCGGAAGGACTGATGCTGAAGCTGAAGCTCCAGCACTTTGGCCACCGGATGCGAAGAGCTGACTTACTGGAAAAGATGCTAATTCTGGGAAAGACTGGAGGCAGGAGGAGAAGGGAGTGACACTGGATGAGATGGTTGGATGGCATCTCCAACTCAATGGACATGAGTCTGAACAAAATCCAGGAGACAGTGAAGGAGAGGGAAGCCTGGAGTGCTGCAGTTCATGGAGCAGCACAGAGTCAGACACGACTGAGCGACCAAACAGCAACAACAACAAAGCGACCAAACAGCAACAACAACAAAGCGACCAAACGTCACCGCTTCGCCAAGCCAACCCTAAATGTGCTCAGAAGACTTAACGTCAGCCTCCCGGGGGCAAAATCATCTAACAAAAACCCTACTTTATAAAAGGGTATTGGTCATTCACCCTTGAGACCATATGCCTGACTGTGGCTCACTGATGATGTACAGCCTCATGACAATATATCCTCCCGCTTATGCTCAGTCTGGGAAAAGAGCCAAAAAGTTTGAGGTATGGTAGCTACTGAATGCATACCATTTTCACTCTGCAAAGTCAAAAAGTTCTAAAACCATTGTTAAATCAGGAACTATCTATATTAGCTCAAGGTTTCAGGCACTCAACAAAGATCTGGAACGAAAGGACTTAAAAACTCCTATTACCATTTTGCTTTGTTGCCTCTCTCAAGAGACTCAGATAAATGAAAAAGCCATTTAAAAATCCCAATCTGGGGCTTCCCTGGTGGCTCAAAAAGTAAAAAACACCCACCTGCCAATGCAGGTGACATGGGTTCGGTCCCTGATCCAGGAAGATCCCACATGCCATGGAACACCTAAGCCAGAACTATTGAGCTGTTGCTCCAGAGCTTGGGAGTCACAACTCCAGAGCCCGTCTTCCAAAAATACTGAAGCCCAAGTACCCTAAAGCCTGTGATAGGCAATAAGAGAAACCACTAAAATGAGAAGGCCACACACTGAAGCTAGAAAGTAGCCCCCACTCACCACAACTAAAGAAAGTCCATGCACAGCAACAAATACACTGCACAGCCAAAAGTCAGGAAATAAGTATAATCACTAATAATTGTGGTCTTCTGTGTCCATGAAAGATACCTAATGTAGCCTCCTCACCATTATTCACCAAAAGCTGTGAAATACGGTTATAGAATATTACCCTTATAATTTCTCATTATTGAAATGAGAAAAACTCTAACGTGAGAATATAATTATTCTAAACATGTGTGTGTTTGTTGCTCAGTGGTGTCTGATTCTTTGTGACCCCATGGACTATAGCCTGCCAGGCTCATCTGTCCATGGAATTCTCCAGGCAAGAGTACTGGAGTGGGCTGCCATTTCCTTCTCTAGGGGATCTTCCTGACCCAGGGATTGAACTCGGGTCTGGATCTGCCATGCAGATCTGCAGTACAGAGAGATTCCTTATCATCTGAGCTACAGGGACATCCCAACCATTCTAAATATGGTTACATAATATTCCCCTTATAAAATATTAACCCTTATTGAAATGAGGAAAACTCCAGAACACAAGAATATAATCATTCTATGAGCTACTAATTATACTGAAATCTTCTCAGGACATCCATATATTCAAAGGCCTCTGTTATTAGTGACTTGTTCAAATGCCCACATTACTGAAATAGCATTCATGTAGTTCTAATGGGGCATTCAGAAGCTGGGCTAGTCAGCCAAAGCCAGAGAACTACAAGTTGTCATAATATACTTTTCTTCAAGGAGACTGAAAACTTTACAAATCTTCACAAATGAAAGCCTTGTTATTAAAAAATTATAGTCTCTATCTGTCCCATGCTGTGGCTTGAAGAAATGTCATCTCCAAGCAAGGCAGAAATCTGGATAAAGTAGTTTAGTATTATTGTTCTTATAACAAAGAATCCCACCCATCAACAGTGGAAATATTATTTTAATAAAATTCATGATGATAATAATAGTTCCTTCTCTCTTTTATTTGATAGCTTTTCTCATTGTGAGAGTTAGACTACAAAGAAAGCTAAGTGCCAAAGAATTGATGCTTTTGAACTGTGGTTTGGAGAAGACTCTTGAGAGTCCCTTGGGCTGCAAGGAGATCCAACCAGTCCATCCTCAAGGAGATCAGTCCTGGGTGTTCATTGGAAGGACTGATGTTGAAGCTAAAACTCCAGTACTTTGGCCACCTGATGTGAAGAGCTGACTCATTGGGAAAGACCCTGATGCTGAGAGGGATTGGGGGCAGGAGGAGAAGGGGACAACAGAGGATGAGATGGTTGGATGGCATCACCAACTCAATGGACGAGTTTGGATAAACTCCAGAAGTTGGTGATGGACAGGGAGGCCTGGTGTGCTGCAGTTCATAGGGTCACAAAAAATCAGACACAACAGAATGACTGTAATGAACTGAACTCATTAAATTAACTTAGTGACTCTCTACACAAGCCAGAAAAACTCCTGCTTTGTAACCGGACTTGGCCTCTGTGTCCTCCAGCACCAGAAATGCTTTCAGAGAATTGCCTGATTGCCTGTGAATTCAAGGAGCCAATTCTGCGTCAGCTGAATTGCCAGTCCTCTTGCTGCCAGCTTCAAAACCAAATCATCTTTTATTCTTCCTTGCTGTTTCAGTGATCATGTCCATTTCATTACTAAGACCTCCACATTTTTCTTTTGATATTTCCTTTACTGGGGTCTTCTCCTCTCCATTCTTCCATTCACATATAAGTCCAGCATATCATACATTGGCTGGTGTTGCTGTTTAGTTGCTCAGTCATGTCCAACTCTTTTGTGACCCCATGGACTGTGGCCCACCGGGCTCCTCTGTCCAAGGGATTTCCCAAACAAGAATACTGGAATGTGTTGCCATTTCCTTCTCCAGGGGATCTTCTCAACCCAGGGACTGAATCTGAGTCTCTTGCATCGGTAGGCAATTCTTTACCCCTGAGCCACCAGAGAAGCCCCAAATATCGGCTATCACAACATTATTTAGCCAACCTTCATAAATCTATCTCTCCACATTCCAGTTCAACCAATATACCTATAACAGGCATCATTTTTAATACTCATATTCCGGCTTAAAACTTTTCAAAAAAAAATCAAAGACATCTAATTTAGTTCCAAAGGTTCTACTCTACCTCCAAAATCATATTCTCTCCAAATCACTTTGTAGAATCCTCTAATCCAAGCAAGCAAACCTCCTCACTGAGTCATGAACAATGTTTGTGTGCTCAGTCATTCTGTTGTGTCTGACTTTTTGTGACCCCAATGAGCTGTAGCCCGCCAGTCTCCACTGTCCATAGCATTTTCCAGGCAAGATATCGCAGTGGATTGCCACTTATGCCCTTACTCATGGGGTTCTGCTTGACAAGATACTTATTTAAAATTTCTGAGCCTCAATTTTGTCTTAAAAAAAAATATGGACCATTTTAAAGTTTTTATTGGATTTGTTATAACATTGCTTCTGTTTTTATGTTTTGGCTCTTTGACCCTGAGGCATGTGGGATCCTAGCTTCCTGACCAGGAATGGAACTCACAGCCTCTGCATTGGAGGTGAACTCTTAACCACTGGACCACCAGGTAAATCCTGAGTTTCAGTATCTTTAGGTGAAGATGAGGACTATAATACTAGACAGGGTTTTGGTGAAGTTCAAATAAGAATAATTTATTAATCTTAGTCTGCATTCATAATGTTGTCCCCCAACATTTGGTACCCATCACATACTGAATGAATTCCATTATTGGTGCAACAAGTTTCTCTACAAAACCTGAATGTAATCTATTTGAAAGCAGTACTTCATTTAGTTACTAATCAACTTGAGCTTCTTTCCTAAACTGAAGGATCTGACGGGATGAGATTTGCCAAGCCAGCCTTCATGGTTCTTTTCACGGCCTGGCACAAAGTAGACAACAATACACACTTGTCAATTGCTTTAGTTAGTGCTGAAAATGAATAAAGCAGAAGAGCAGAATCTCATCTCATCAGGCCAACTTTCCTACCAAAGAACAGCAACAAAAATACACAGTGATTGGTGCAAAAATATCTGTGAAGTGCTAGAAATTATTTGAGAAGCATTTGCTGCAAATAGCAAATTCCTACTCTAGGGGCTTTGAAATGATTTTCCAGATAGTGATTGGAAAGTCAACCTTTGCATTTTGCATTGTATACAGTGCAAAAGGCAGACAGCTAGAGAAGCCACCAAATGTCATGAAAGACAGAGACATTTAGTGGGTCTCAGTGAGTGTTCAGCATGCGTGTGTGCTCAGTAACGTCCAACTCTTTGTGCTTCTATGGACTGTAGCCTGCTAGGCTCCTCTGTCCATGGGATTTCCCAGGCAAGAATACTGGAGTGGGTTGCCATTGCCTCCTCCAGGGGATCTTTCTGACCCAGGAATTGAACCTGTGTCTGCTGTGTCTCCTGCATTGGCAGGCAGATTCTTTACTGCTTGAACAGGCTTGAAAGAAGCCTGTTCAGCACATACTAATTTGAAGGTAGTCCAGACTCCCAAGATTTTTGCTGTGTCATTCCCTCCTTTCCTATCTCCTGCCTTTACCTAGAGAATTATGTGTGCAATATTATTTTAACCTGAAAAAAGAAAAACAAGCCCTTAGTTATACTCTGTAATAGTCCTTTGGTCATAGAACTATGATTTATGGTTAGCAAATTTCAGTGAGCTCATTTTCCCCCAGATTACCCAACTTACCCTAATCAAACATCTTCTTTCCTTTCTTTTCTCCCTGGGGCCTCCAGCTGCCATCTCTCTTACACGGAGTCATTCCTCCTACACAAAGATGACACAGCCCACATTATTTATAACTACCCATTTTTGAAGTACAACTGTGCACCTTGTAAGTGGGAAAAATGTTCAGGGCGGCCAAGAATTATAGGATTATCAAACCATTTAAAGTAACCTGAAACAGACTTTCAGCCCAGTTAAAACCTTTAGAGTGATAGATGAACTCTTGGTCTATCTAGAGGTTTCCCGAAGGGGTGAAGAGACACTGCAAAAATTCTAGAGCTGCTGATCACCTAACAAATTAGGCAGGGATTAATTTTTTAGTTGTCAACACTCAGAAAAGATGTGACCAAAATGGCCACTTTTATATAATACAGAAGAGAGTATAAATTTGAGGTGAAGTCGCTCAGTCGTGTCCAACTCTTTGCGACCCCATGGACTGAAACCTACTAGGCTTCTCTGTCCATGGGATTCTACAGGTAAGAATACTAGAGTGGGTTGCCATTTCCTTCTCCAGGGGATCTTCCCAACCCAGGGATCAAATCCAGGTCTCCCACATTACAGGCAGATTCTTTACCAGCTGAGCCACAAGGGAAGCCCAAGAATACTGGAGTGGGTAGCCTATCCGTTTTCCAGCAGATCTTCCCTATGCAGGAATCAAACCCGGTTTCCTGCATTGCAGGCAGATCCTTTATCAACTGAGGTATCAGGGAATATAATTACTATAGTATAAAAAAGGAACAATTAAATGTCCAACATCAGGGGATTCAGTATATAAATTAAGACAGCACATCAAACAAGTGGAAATTGCAATCACATCTCTCATTATGAAAGAGGGAGAAAGGTCAGTTACAAAATGAATTTACTGTCATAGCTGACCAGGAATCCCAAAGGAAATTCAACTGTTTGTTTCTGGATCTAATGATATAGAGATTTGGTGGAATGAGATATGTCTCATTTCCCTTGTCTTTTCTCAAGCCCTATTCGAAAGCAGACAACAAATATAAGTTTTCTCATTGCTTTAGTTGGTCACTTAAAATGAAAAAAAGCAGATAAGTAGAATCTCACCAGACAAAGTCTACTGTTAAGGAAAAAAAAAAAAAAACATGGTAAGAGATAAAGCCTACATTGAATGGTAGGGAGTCAAGATGATCACCCTGATCTATTCATTTAATCCAATCCTTCATTCCTACAAGAACTTAACTCTAGACCCTGTGGCATCACAGTGAAAAATATTACATCTTATTAACACACTGTGAAGGATAACCTCTGCTAGCATTATTTTTTACTTTCATTATATTAAAAGATTGCCCTTCCCTTTGAAGTACTAATTGACATTACAGCAGGCTGCCTCCTCTTCAGCTTAATCTAAGACTCTCAAGATTCTAGGAATGGAGACGTGGAGGTGGAGGGGAAACTCCCACTATAGATGCTTAAGTAATTCTTAAACTAAAAGGTGGAAAGGCAAGATAAAATGAAAAATAGGAACATGTACGACTCTCCACCACTTTGGGTTTCTACTTTTCATTTTTCTACAAGAAGTAAGTGATGTTTTACAATTTAAAATTTTGAAGAATTTTAAAGGTGAGATATTTACAAATAATATCACTCTTAGCAGCAAAAGTTTAAATCATGGGGCCGTCCTTGTTTCAACAAACTGTTAACTGCTACCTCTGCTGGTAGTGTGCTGGATAAAAAGGAAGAGGAGGTCCATGTTCTCAAAGATGTCACATACATCTGAAGGATAAAGAGAGTACCATGCAGTCAAGAGCTGGTCATGGGGGTAAGTCTTGCAACCTAAGAATGTGGGACACAGAGAAGGCACACGAAGGAGTTATGAGTTCTGTCTGGAATCTGAGTGTGAAAAACAGAGGGCTTCACAGGAAAAGAAACACTCAGCTGAGCTTAAAAGAAAGTCTCCCTTCCCAATTTAGGGGTGAATGATGAGAAAAAATTCCAAACAGAGAGAAGACAAGGGAATATGATCAGGCTGGGAACCCATGGAGTTATCCAATAATCAAGAAAAAGATGACGAAATGTAAGCCAATGACAGCTCCAGAAAGAATGGCAGGCAGGGAGGATGAAATGATCAGACCAGAGGTAAATCATAGGATTCAGGGATGGATTGGCTGTGGGAGGGAAAGGATAAGGACTGCAAAGTAATTCCCAGTTCTGTAATTCAGGAAAGACTAACTGAACCTATTCCTAGGGTGAATTAAGGGGACAGTGAGGCCATTAACTAAGTCAAGAAAATAGGAGAGGGACTTCCCTGGTGGTGCAGTGGTTAGGAATCTGCCTTCCAATGCAGGGGATATGGGTTTGATCCCTGGTCAGGGAACTAAGATCCCACATGGTGGAGGTCACTAAACCTGTGCACTTCAGCTAGAGAGCCCAAGGGCCCTAATTCCCGAGCCCTCGTGGGCTCAGGCCAACACTAGAGAATCCCCCATATGGGCAACCCCACGAGCCACAGTGAGGACAGCCATGCACCACAACAAAGACCCAGTGCAGACAAGGTTTTTTAAAAGAAAAGAAAGAACTGGTTTGGTAGGAAGGGGCCACAGAATATAGGAACTTACTCTGAGCGTTTGGAGTTTGAGCTGCCTCTACAACTGACACCCACAGAGTAATGTCTAACACAGGAAAAGAAATGTGATGCTCGAGCCCAGGACAAAGATCAAGGGTTAGAGGATGACACCTGGGAGTAGAGGCTATTATTAAGGTAACAGGTAAAGGTAGGAGAAGAGAAACAGTCTCCTGACCGTTCTCCCTAGTTCCAGATCAGCCTTCCCCACTCTCATTCTAATCTGTTCTCCATATCCTATCCCCACTGAGCTTCCAAAGTAGGAATCTTACTATTTAACCCTCCAGCTCAGAACATGCAATGTATCCAGTCTCAACAGCAGTCAGAGAAATGTCTTGTGAAAGGACAATGAGATTCTATTTTTTGCCTGGTGGACTGGAAAAAAAAATTAAAGATTGATAATATCCACTGCTGGTAAGCACATGGGGAAATGAGCACTCATATATTTCTGGTAGGAGTGCAAATTGCTATGATATTTTGGGACATCTATTACCATCTTAAAATCTCATGACTTTTGATCCAGAAGTCTCACTTTTAAGAATCTTTCAGAAACAAAAGCAAAAATGCAAAAAGATAGATGTTCAAAAGTCTATTACTGCCCTGTTTGTAAGAGTAAAACTTAGAAACATCCATATGTAAGAACGTAATGTAATTTTCAAACAAACAAATATTAAATAGGAGTATGCAGCTGTTAAATATTTATAACAATCTTTACATATGTTTGAATTGGATCTAGAATGATGCTTATGATAGATTAAGTGGTGAAAAAAGACACTACTATGTATAAAATAGATAGCTAATAAGGAGCTACTATATATTACTGGGAATTCTACTTAGTACTCTGTAATGACCTATATGGGAAAAGTATCTTAAAAAGAGTGGGTATATGTATAACTCATTCACTCTGCTGTATAGCAGAAACTAAAACAACACTGAAAATCAGCCATACTCCAATAAAAAAAAATTTTTTTAATGAGCTACTAAGTTTTATATGATGATTTAAGAGAAAATGAAGAAAAAGAGTGAAGTAACACTTCATATCAGTTAATATGAATATAGGTTTTACTTTTTACCAGGTTTTAAGTGCATTATGTGCTGTTCATTTCATACAACAATCTCCTAAGGTATGTAAAAGATTGCTATCATTCCCATTTTACAAATAAGGAAGCCAAGACCAAAACAGATTTGCTTGTGCAGGTCACATAGCTAGCAAGTGGTAGGCAGGCTTTACACGGGGTGTCTAACTGAGAATCTATACTCTTGACTCTGCACCATTCTATGATACAAGTTATTAGAGAAGGAGAGGATTGGAGATTATTAATTTTTAAAATATCATTGTACTGTTGGACTTATTAAGAAATATGTTATTCCTATGATTTAAAAAAAGCTCAGTAGACACACATGGGGAAAGGCACTCTGAAAGCTCCCAGCTGTGCTTGCAGCAGAAGTTCAAAGTTCCTACCTCGGCCTCTTCTTACAAGCAGTGCCATATACGTTCATTTTCTAAAACACTGGGTGAGCATGTAAGTTCCCTACATACGAATGAGTTATGCTCTTAGAGTAATTCCTAAGTCCAATTTGTTTCTAAGTCCAGCAAAATTTGCCTAGGTACTTCACTCACACAATTAACTATATGGCACTGTACTGTAATAGGTTTATAATACTTTCCACACAATAACATAAAAATACACACACATGTCAATGTATGGCAGAACCAATACAGTGCTGTGAAATGGAGTAAGCATTAAAAAACAAAAAAAAAAAACAAAAACAAACAAAAAAAAATCTAAAAAAAAAAATACACACACAAAAATCAAAGAAAACATTTTTAATTCTACAGTATGGGACCTTGAAAAGCACAGTAGTCCAGTACACCAGCTGACACTGAGTCTGGCATCGAGTGAACTGGCAAGAAGAGTTACTGACTGGAGGAGGAAGGGGAGGTAGGAGATAGCAGAGCTGAAGGATTGTCAGCAACAGGAGATGCAGGGCAAGCTGCTATTCCACTCGCTCCTGGCGCTGATGGAATGCGTGTTTGCATCTTTGAAAGTTCACATCTTGAAGGCTCATGTGTAGACGACCTACTGCCAAGGCCAAGGTCTAACCAGCTGATGATCAAACTGCTTGCATGCCTTGGACATCCATCTTACACAAGGCAATGGCAATCCATGTTCATAATAACAGTCTTGGAGAAACTTCTGAGGACCCGGTCTTGTGGAGGGACGAGACATGAGGAGAGAGGAGCTGGGCTTAACCAGTTCACAGCTTACGCTTCAGAACTGGACGGCGCCTCAGGAAGCAGACACATCATCAGCAAGCACGAAGCGGGTGCCTTGTCCAGCTGACAGGGAGCAGACTGAGTGCAACAAAGCTCTGGTGCCCTATGTGGCAGCTCCCAGCTGCTGAGGCAGCGTCTCCTGTTCCCTGGGAGCCCACCGGCCCTCAGGAGGTCACTCGAGGCCCTCAGGCCCACTGGGCTGAGGTCACCTGCAACCAGGGATGCAGGGATGGGACCCAAAACAAACACCCAGAATGCTCTCCCTCAGAGACCACTGGACTGGCCGCCTCCTGGCATCAGGGCCAGCCTCAGCTCCACCGGCTCAGGAGATTTCCACCATCAGGAAAAGCAGCCCCTCCCTCTCCTCTCTCCTCCCCTCACTTGGCATCATTCTTCGTCAGAGCACTTATCCCTTCCAGACTCAGCAAACTCCTCGGCTTCCCTCACCAATGCCACCTTCCCCCAGGGCCTCCATGTAGCCTCTGTAAATGGCCCTACTTGAGTCATGTAAACAGGGCAGCTGGACCCCTTTAAGAAAACAGAGCTCCATTCAGATGGGAACTTGCTTTGTTCCAAGGCACAAAGGAGGTGTGCGATGCCTCCGCATTACAGATGAATGTGCTGACTTCTACCATCCTGTCTCTGTTAAACCCCAGTAGAAGTCTCTCCCAGTTTTCCTGCTCCCCAATTCTGGCTTTCTCAGTTTGGGATATCCATATATATGGAGAGAGTTCATTACAACAAATTTTTCTTTTTCACTAAGAATTCCTAATAATCAATAACTGAAATTGATCAATACTACTCTCACTCATGGGCATTGCAATACGGTTCACTTGAACGAGCAAGTGGTAGAATTTTATAACGTTCATAACACACAAATACACACAATTTAAGAATATATACATTTACTGAGAATCTTTAGTCGAGTTTGTTTTTTTTTTTTTCTGTAGAGAGGCGAAGACACTTTAAAAATTTAAAGACTTGTAGCTTAAAGAGAGAAGGGAGAATAATGCTAAATCCCTTTCAAGAAAACATGGGTTTCTCCCAGAGGTGACTCTCTTAGCAACAGCTATCCTGGCTACACAGAGACGAGAAGGAATAGCCCTTCAGGCAATTCCTATTAGAGAGAAAGAGAGGCATGTCCTGGGGCACCTGTCATCCTGCTTCTTCAGAAATCTGCAGCCCCAGGTTTTCTTCAGAGTGAATTTCTACCGCTTAATGTATTGGCTCCTTAATATACTGGTTTCTTTCTCTTTGGAATCTTCTGTTCATTTTCTGACTAGGAAGGTTTGGGGCCCTGAGTTCTGGTGTGGAGCAGCACTGTCCACCACCTTGCCCCACAGAAAGACACACAGAGGCTTTGTGAGCTTACGGGGAACGACTTCCTCCATGGAGGCAGCATCAACCTAATGCTAAGACCTCTGGCTTGAAACCACTCATCACCTGAGATCCTCATGAAACCGATTCCCTGATAGGCATTCAACGAAAGTCAGAAAACGGAGACAGACTCTGATCGGGGTTGGAGGGGGTGCACGTGCGGCCCTGGAAGGACATTCTTGACTGAAGACTGAAAGGCAGTGGTGTCCTGTGGGGCACAGCTGCAGGTGGGCAGCCCCTTTTGTTGAACGGGGAACAAAGAACTGTACAGGCATGCGGCTAATTTATCTGCCTCCCCATGTAGAATGTTCCATCCATTCTGGAAGTAGATTGATGGGATAGATAAGCTCCGGAACAGTATTTTTACAGGCTCATAAAAATGTCAGCAGCATCACTTCTCTCTGGGTACTGCTGCCGGGTCAGCACCTTTGGTGGGCATGCAATGCCAGGGGGACCAAGGCCCTGCCTCTGATGTCTGTGTAGGTTGATTAGTTCTGTGGACATAAACTCTACAATGATGCTGGTCATTAGTGTCAAAAATGCTGAGGGAAAGACTAGGGATACATGGTTATAAATCCATTACTGCTACCAAAAGATAATAGGTCTCAGTTCAACTCAGTTCAGTCGTTCAGTCGTGTTTGACTCTTTGCCACCCCATGGATTCTAGCATGTCAGGCTTCCCTGTCTATCATCAGATAGATCTACACATGTTTACATCTATATATGTTTATATCTAGATATCTATATATGTTTATATCTATAATATATATGCATATGTATATGTGTGTGTATATATATGTATATATATGTGTGTGTATATATATACATATGTATCACTCGGGGCTTCCCCAGGGGCTCAGCTGTAAGGAATCCACCTGCAATGCAAGAGAAGCAGGAGATGTGGGTTCAATCCCTGGGTTGGGAAGACCCGCTGGAGAAGGAAATGGCAATCCCAGTATTCTTGCCTGAAAAATCCCATGGACGGAGGAGGCTGGCGGGCTACAGTCCATGGGGTTGCAAAGAGCCAGACATGACTGAGCGACGGAGCGCACATGCATATGTATCACTCAGAGCTTGACCTTCTAATGAGAAAAGTCAGATTTACAATCTTTATGCATGAAGGCTGCTGATGCATAAATTCTGAGGACTGGGCTATCTGGGACTTCGGATATCAACAACTCAAAACAAAAAGTCAAATTTTCAAGTATTATTAAAAATGTTTCGTTTCCTGCCATGTGTGTTTTTTCATTTGTTTCTTGGTTTCTCTTTGTCTCTTCAGATCCAGCTCAATTTCTCTAGGCTCAGATTTCCCTCCTGAATTCCAGAACCATAAGCCACAGACTAACTGAACCTCTCCCTCTGCAGATCCCAAAGACGCCTTGGTCTCTAAAATAAATTGTCCCAGCCCACACTCTTTACCGGCCTCCCCACTCTGCTTGTCCTCTGTGTTTCCCACCACAGTGAGGCCATCATGGGGAGTGGTTTCTAAACCAGAAACCCAGTGTCAACCTTGGGCCCTTCCTTCAATGCACTTCTTACATTCAATCGGTCAAGTATAGTGAAGCACAGAGTGGAGGTTAAGTGTTCAAAACCTGCCCCTACCACTTCCTAGCTGTGACTCCAGGCCTGTTTCTGCATCTGAAAAATACCATCATCATCATGATATCAACCACATAGGGTTGTTGTAAAGATTCAAGGAAATAATGAATGTATTGTGCTGAGAACAGGGCCTGACAAATGATGAGTGCTCAATAAACATTAGTCATTTATAAACTCTTGATTACATCCTTATACACAGCGTGTCTTTCACACATAGTTTCTTCTCTGTAACCTCACTACCATCCTCCACAGCCCTCACTCCCCCAAAACCAGTCTTGTTTTCTTCAACTGTGCTCTGCTGCTGTTCTCACACTGCTGCCACAATGATCTTTTCAGGCTCATCTTTGGGTGGAGAAATTGACTATTGCCTAGGCCCATGCTTAGGGAATGGAGGGTGAGCTTAAAAGTGAGCCACAGGACTTCCCTCGAGGTACAGTGGAAGAGAACCTGTCTGTCAAGGCAGGGGTCATGGTTTGAACCTTGGTCCAGGAAGATTCCACATGCACCTAAGCCCATGCACCACCACCCCTGAGCCTATTCTCTAGAGCCTGTGAGCCACAACTATTGAGCCTGCATGCTGCAATACTAAAGCCCAAATGCTCTACAGACTGTGCTCTGCAACAAGAGAAGTCCCCCACAATGAGAGGCCCTCTCACTGCAACTAGAGAGTAACCCTGCTCATCACAACTAGAGATAGCCCACGTGCAACAGGCAAGACCCAGAGCAGCCAAAAATAAATAAATGAATTTAAAAAAAATAACTCTCTCTCTAAAAAAAGAGTGAGCCCCCAAAGCTTCATCTTTCTCCTTTTTTTCTCCTTGAGTATCATTAAAATTCAATTTTGACAACTCTATCTTAAACTATACCCCAAGTACAGCTGGTACTTGGGGTACAACTACACCCCAAGGGCTGTACCTAGTGCACCCCTTATACTGGTAGACTTTCCCACAACCCCCCACTCTTCTAGGGGGCTGCCAGGTACTAAATGATAAACTAGTTGAGAGCAGAGTCTAAATCATTTACCTTTGTACTCTCCCAGCATAGCTTAATGTCTGGCCACAGCACATCTTCAAAAAGTGCTTGTAAAAGTGTTAGTCAAGTCGAGTCTGACTCTTTGCCATCCCATGGACTGTAGCCCACCAGGCTCCTCTGTCCATGGAGTTCTCCAGGCAAGAATACTGGAGTGGGCAGCCATTCCCTTCCCCAGGGAATCTTCTTGACCCAGGGATCAAACCCAGGTCTCCCGCATTGCAGGCAGATTATTTGCCATCTGAGCCACCAGGGAAGCCCCAGTTGAATGGCCACTACTGTGCAGGTCCAGGCCAATTCACCAATATTTGACAACAGAGTCAGTCAGGCGAAAGGTGAAACCAGAAGCATTCCGGTTCCTAAACCCTCTGTACACTAGCTCATTCACACGTGTATCTGTGGAAGGACACTAGTAATGGTATCTGCCTTGTAAACAATAGGTCATATTACCTGCTCCTTCCATCACTGTTACAACACCCTAACCAGGAAGACTGGAGGAGGATTTGTTACAGTCCAGCAGTGAGAAGATTCTGAAAGCTGAGGAGAGCAGCCCATTTACCCATCCACTCAAGTATTTGTTGAGTACCTAAGTGTGCCTGGCACCACACGCACGCTCACAGGGCCCCAGGACTTGGGCACCATACAACTCACTCCCTGGGGGCTCTTTATGTCCCGAGGGAAGGTATGGATTAAGGTTCAGTATTTGGAAACTCTGATTCCTCTCGATAAAGAAATCAGTTTTCTTTGAAGGCAATTTTTCATGAATATTTCTTCTGACAGTTTGTTGATGATAATATGTCCCTTTCAGCTCATGTAGTTCATATCTGAGCAGTCTGACTTTTCTCCTTTAGTCCCACAAAGATACACTCGAATCTCTGTGAGCACCACAACTAGGTAATTAGGAAAAATGGAGTGCCAGACACCACAGAAAACGTTTCCACCTTTGCGGAGAAACCAGCTTGCTCTCTGTCCTGGAAAATCAGGTGTTCAAGTGAATAAAGCTCCAATTTATGTTCTAGGTCCTCAGCTATCATTGACTTGTATGAACTTGGATGGGTTGAATGTCTCCTCTGGGCCTCAAGCCCCTTCTTTTAAATAGGTCATTGATATTTTCACCCCAGGCTATGATAAGACTCAGGTTCAATCCCTGAGTGAGAAAGATCCCCTGGAGAAGGAAATGGCAACTCAGTCCAGTATTCTTGCCTGGAAAATCCCACGGACAGAGCAGCCCGGTGGGCTCTACTCCGTGAGGTTGCAAAAAGTCAGACACGACTTGGCAACTAAACCACAGCATCTGTTCTTTTAAGACCGATCACCAGCAGCAGAGAGAAGATTTGGGCCTCGGTGTAGAAATGCATAGGAGTTTGAATGGACCCAAAGATTATGGAAGAATCTTTCCTTTCTTTCTTTCTTTTTAAATTAATTTGTTGGAGTATAGTTGGTTTACAATGTTGTGTTAATTTTTGCCTTACAGCAGAGTGAATCAGTTACATATATATATGTATGTTACATATATATATATATATATGTATGTATGTATATATCTCACTCTTTTAAAGATTCTTTTCCCATATCGGTCATTACAGAGTATTGAGCAGCGTTTCCTATGCTATACATGCATGCTCAGTGACTTAGTCGTGTCCAACTCTTTGCCACCCGATGGACTGTGGCTCTCCAGGCTCCTCTGTTCATAAAATTCTCTAGACAAGAATATTGCAGTGGGTTGCCATTTTCTCCTCCAGGGGATCTTCCTGACCTAAGGATCAACACACATCTTCTGGGCTCCTGCACTGGCAGGTATATTCTTTACCATTGAGCCATCTGGGAAGCCCCTTCTGTGCTTTACAGTAGGTCCTTATTAGTTATCTGTTTTATACATAGTAGTGTGTATATGTCAATCCCAAAATGTTTTTTTTTTTTTAAAGATCTCTTGGTTTTCTGTATGGAAGGAAACTTTCTCCTCTTCTCTTCTTGCATACATCTCTCTTGTCCCAAATTCTAAATATTTCTTCTAAAACACTTGGAGTAACCCCACTATCACACCCACATACATTCAATTATTATTCATTCACTGCCTCAAGTATTTTGCCATGGAATGGCAGCATCCATGGAACTCCTATACTCCACAGAGGTTCACTGGCTATTCATGGCAGTTTTGAAGAGTTGTCACACTTGACAATGAGTTTCATAGTCCTTTTTTACAATAATATAAGTGTTCAAATTTTTTGATGTTTTCTATAATACAAGAGATTTTGAATCCTGGTAGGTATTGTTTTTCAAAACAATAAATCTACTGATTAACTTTTCAAGGATTTCTCTTTTTTCTTTTCAATCTGCCCCTCCATCAGAGAGTAGTATTTTAGCAATGAATTTAAAAGTTGTTTTTTTAAAAAAAGAGAGCACTTTGAAAACAGATATCTAGAAATATTTCCATGATTACATGATTTTGTTGTCTGAAAACACCATGTCCCACCTAAAATATTCTTTTTTTAAATTAATTTTTTAATTATTTTTTTTAATTTTTAAATTTTATTTTTACTTCATTTTACTTTACTATGCTGTATTGATTTTGCCATACATTGACAAGAATCTGCCACAGGTGTATATGAGCTCCCAATCCTGAACCCCCCTCCCACCTCCCACCCCATATCATCTCTCTGGATCATTCCCATCTGCTCTTGTAAAGACTTGCATCTACTTTCAAATCTTCCCAATAAAGGCATTCAGTAGGGTTTGAAACTATTTGTTAGGTGAACGTGAGATGAACCTATTTGTTAAAAGTTCAGAAACTTGACATCATCTGATTAGTTTAGAAGAGCACTGATTGACAAGGTTAATGTGGAAATGTATGACCTGAATGGTATTAAAAACTCATTGGTTCTAGGTTCATCCTAGAGTCTATTATACAAAGTGAAGTGAGTCAGAAAGCCAAATATCATACATTAATGCATATATATATATATATATATGAAAGGTGGTACTGATGAACCTATCTACATGACAGCAATGGAAATGCAGACTTAGAGAACAGACTTTTGGACATAATGGGGGAGGAAGAGAGTGGGATGATTTGAGAGAGTAGCAAGGAAGCATACACTACCATATGCAAAATGGATGGCCAGTGGAATCCACTGTATGACACAGGGAACCCAAAGTCAGTGCTCTGTGACAACCTAGAGGGGTGCGATGGTGAATGAGATGAAAGGGAGGTTTAAGAGGGAGGGGACACATGTGTACCTGTGGCTAATTCCTGTTGATGTATAGAAGAAACCATCACAATACTGTAAAGTGAGTGAGTGAGTGAGCGAAGTCGCTCAGTCGTGTCTGACTCTTTGCAACCCTGTGGACATAGCCTACCAGGCTTCTACGTCCATGGGATTCTCCAGGCAAGAATACTGGAGTGGGTTACCATTTCTTTCAATTAAAAAAAAAAAACTTTTAAAAATCATTTGTAAAATTAGTTAATGGGATTGGATAATAAAAGAATGTCCTGATTTAGTAAGCACAGTCAAGGAAGTATTTCTTTCTTTTGGATTTGAACATCCTTGTGAGGTATTTTTTTCAGGTACGATAGCCATTAGAATAATGGTTATATCGAAATAAACTCAACTTTGAACCAGATCTTTAACAGAGTATTAACAAAGATCTTTAACAAAGTGTTAAAGCCAAAATTTTAAACTAAGGAAGCATATCCAATCACATTGCCTTCACTAAAATATAATTCTTAGTAGGAATAAAAGATGTTTATATCATTAGTAATACAAAATTGCTTATATCATTTATTTCCTTTCTTAACAGTTTTTTTTTACTTTTTATTTTGTGTATCATATAATGTATATAATATATTGGCAGAGTATTATGTGCAAATATTTATGAGTACACATATTTTATATATCTTTTGCTGACAGGTATAAAAACAAAAGAATTAGAGACTGTTGCTTATATTAGTTTTCTGTGGCTTTCTAACAAATTACCCCAGCTTGGTGACATAAACAACAGAAATTCATTCTCATTTTTCTGGAAGCCAGAAATCCAAAGGCAGCATCACCAACTGAAATCAGTTTATCAGCTGGGATTTGATGGGACATCTGGTGAAACTGAAGATATGCCATTCTTATGGATGATTCAAAGAAAGTTCAGTTCTGGAAAAGGGTCTCTAGGTATTTTACTTAAACATGAACTAAAACAAGGACAAATTAAACATGAGAACTGTTTCACTGCAAACAGTGAACAATGAAATACTCACTATATGCATGTGTGTATATATGTACACACACCACACACACACACACACACACACACACACATATACACACACACAAATATAGTGGACTGTTGTTGTTTAGTCACTAAGTCGTTTCTGACTCTCTTGCAACCCCACGGACTGTAGCTTGAATGTATGTACATATGTATGTACGTATGTATGTACGAATATATATGAATGTATATACAATTACAATGGGTTGTTGTTGTTGTTTAGTCACTATGGTACGTTCGACTCTTTTGTGACCCCATGGACTGTAGCTCGCCAGGCTCCTTTGTCCATGGGATTTTCCAGGCAACATATGTGATCGCTTGAAAAAACAATACAGTCAATAAAATTAAGTGATTAAAACGGATATAATGTGAACTCCTCAGATCTGACCCATAAACAGCTCCAGTGCATAATACTAACCCTCCTGTCATCACCAGCAGAATGGACAAGTCACTCAAGTTGTACAAGGAGGTGGAGCCACAAGATGGAAGGACCCTGAGCTTCTGAATGGAGCATGTCCCCACCCCTCCCATCTGAATAAGAAACACATATTTTTGCTTTGTGAAGATAGTGAAATGTGGGGGTCATTTTGTACAGCAGCAAGCCTTCCCTGACTAGTGAGTGTTACTATTCACAAGGTGAAAGTTTTAGAGAAAGTAAGGGATGTGAGCCAAATTACATGTATTAACACGCATTTAAGTTTCATACCGATAAAAATGAGACACCTGGAGATAGCAATAGAATAATGTCTGTTGGCCTTGAAAATCAATCATTGATGCTTCAACAGAAATAAGCGCTGGTTGCTAGGACAAGTGAGAAGAGAGAAACTCGAATCAGAGGCCTCAGGGTGACATGAAATTCCCATATGGCATGACACATACAATTTTTAGAAGAATCATAGTATCTTGGAAAAGCATCTTAAAACACTGACTCACTTGACCACTGGGGCTTCCCGATGGCTCGGTGGTAAAGAATCTACCTGCAATCCAGGAGATGCAGGAGACACCGGTTTGTTCCCTGGGTCAGGAAGATCCCTCAAGCAAGAAATGGCAACCCACACCATTATTCTTGCCTGAAAAATCCCATGGAAAGAGAAGCCTGGTAGGACACAGTCCATGGGGGTCGCAAAAAGTCAGACACTACTGAGTGACCGAGCACACTTAACCAAACCTGAAAGAAATTCAGCTGTTCAGACCATAAAAATCATAAATCACAAGCAGTTATTCACTTGATCATTGACCGTGATTACAGAACCGCCAGACATCGGAGGAAAGACAGCAGCTTCTACACCTCTGGCCAAGAAAATCACAGAGTCTCTCTCTCACTCGTGGTGTCCCACCATTTCTTGCATGCAAAAACAGAGAACTCAGTACGCATGGTGCCAGGTCCTTGCGGCAAACAGAGACCAAAGCTGAGTGCAGTGGTACAGGTGGAGGAGACGTATGTAGCTGACATCTTAGCAGTATTACGAAGCATGAGGCGCTGTCACGACCCTGGTGCTCCGTGATGATTCTCCTGCTGCGTTTCAGGGGATGGGGACAGGGCGGGGAGGTGGGGGGCAGGAGGTGGAGCGGGGACAATCAATGGTCAAGCCCTCATCCATGATCAGCCCTCCTAGTTGCCTCCTCCTGTAAAAATCACTGGCTGATGAATCATCCAGAGCCAAATACCCAGGTCTATATTTCCAGAAATGAAAATCAATATCCTTGTCAATGAGTTTATTCTCTTTCCAGGGCTGGTGAACCTAGGTATTCCGATTCTTCCCATAGCTTCATTGCCCCTTGCCTTCCCAACCCCCACACAACTGTTTCTCTTTGTCTCTGTCCGATACAAAGAGAAGGAAGCTACTTCTTAAATTTCAGCCGCTATTATGTGAACATCTGTGAGCAAATAAACTGTGAATGCGGTTTCCATCTCTTTCCCTGCTCGGGACCCCGCATTTCACTGCCAACCCATTGAGGCCCAGTGCACCTGGCGAGATGAGTCGGTGCCCAGCAGGGTGGCTTTAAATCCATAAATGATTTAAAGGCAATAAACTAAACAAGGATTTCAACTCTTTGACACAGATAGGAGACTGTATGGAGGAGATGATCACCTTTAGGCCACAATTTAGGAAATTGTTTTTCAATCTCAAAAGAGCTGATAATGCAGGGATGAAATAAATTTTTACTTAGAACAATCCCTGTCATTTTCTCTTTTGATTCCATGTTAGTTATCATTAATAGTGCTACAGGAACTAAACCAGCATGACACACTGAAAATTCTGCTAAGCATTGTTAAGTATAAGCAAATATAAAGTTTAAAATACAATAGCATCTTTGTCCAAGGAAATGCACTTCAAATAATCTGAATAACTTGGATGTTTAGGGGAAGTTATTTTCCATGGTAGCTCCCAGGGCTTTGCTGCACAAACTGAGGAGCAACAGAGGGACAGGGGACACCAGGGGTTGTTGGGATCACACCATCTCTCCTTTGCTTTAAATGTGAGGATCATCAGGCTGAACCCCAAAATAAGTCATCCTAAAGGCTTATAGAGTGAGCGAAACTCACTCCCTTGCACTTCAGGATGCTAAAACAGGCCTAAAAAAGAGACATATAGTGGGACTTCCCTGGTGGTTCAGTGATTAAGAATCTGCCTTCCAATGCAGGGAACTCAGATTTGATCCCTGGTTTGGGAACTAGGACCCCACCTGCCAGGGAGCAACTAAGCCAGAACACTGCAACTAAGACTCAACACAGACAAAATGAATAAATTAAAAAAAAATTTTATTTTAAATGAGAGACATAGGGCTTTGGATCAGGCAGTACAAATAACCTGTTTGGTCAGCATCAGGTAGCAGCCTTCGGGGTCAGATTCCAACTAATCAATTTCTTTCCCAGGTGGTGCAGTGGTAAAGAACCTGCCTGCCAATGCAGGAGATGTAAGAGACATGGGTTTTGTCTCTGTCCGATACAAAGAGAAGGAAGCTACTTCTTAAATTTCAGCCGCTATTATGTGAACATCTGTGAGCAAATAAACTGTGAATGCGGTTTCCATCTCTTTCCCTGCTCGGGACCCCGCATTTCACTGCCAACCCATTGAGGCCCAGTGCACCTGGCCGAGATGAGTCGGTGCCCAGCAGGGTGGCTTTAAATCCATAAATGATTTAAAGGCAATAAACTAAACAAGGATTTCAACTCTTTGACACAGATAGGAGACTGTATGGAGGAGATGATCACCTTTAGGCCACAATTTAGGAAATTGTTTTTCAATCTCAAAAGAGCTGATAATGCAGGGATGAAATAAATTTTTACTTAGAACAATCCCTGTCATTTTCTCTTTTGATTCCATGTTAGTTATCATTAATAGTGCTACAGGAACTAAACCAGCATGACACACTGAAAATTCTGCTAAGCATTGTTAAGTATAAGCAAATATAAAGTTTAAAATACAATAGCATCTTTGTCCAAGGAAATGCACTTCAAATAATCTGAATAACTTGGATGTTTAGGGGAAGTTATTTTCCATGGTAGCTCCCAGGGCTTTGCTGCACAAACTGAGGAGCAACAGAGGGACAGGGGACACCAGGGGTTGTTGGGATCACACCATCTCTCCTTTGCTTTAAATGTGAGGATCATCAGGCTGAACCCCAAAATAAGTCATCCTAAAGGCTTATAGAGTGAGCGAAACTCACTCCCTTGCACTTCAGGATGCTAAAACAGGCCTAAAAAAGAGACATATAGTGGGACTTCCCTGGTGGTTCAGTGATTAAGAATCTGCCTTCCAATGCAGGGAACTCAGATTTGATCCCTGGTTTGGGAACTAGGACCCCACCTGCCAGGGAGCAACTAAGCCAGAACACTGCAACTAAGACTCAACACAGACAAAATGAATAAATTAAAAAAAAATTTTATTTTAAATGAGAGACATAGGGCTTTGGATCAGGCAGTACAAATAACCTGTTTGGTCAGCATCAGGTAGCAGCCTTCGGGGTCAGATTCCAACTAATCAATTTCTTTCCCAGGTGGTGCAGTGGTAAAGAACCTGCCTGCCAATGCAGGAGATGTAAGAGACATGGGTTTGATCCCTGAGTCAGGAAGATCCACTGGAGAAGGAAATGGCAACCCACTCCAGTATTCTTGCCTGGGAAATCTCATGGACAGAGGAGTCTGGTGGGCTACAATCCATGGGGTCGCAGAGAGTCATAGACGACTGAGTGACTAAGCATGCATTTATTTTAAAGCTTCCTATAAAAGTACTTTATCTCTCAAAATCAAGAGTGAACCTCCCAGTTCATTCTTCTTTGTATGTGGAACATCCAAAGGTTCTCGGGCCATCTTGGACCTAGAAGCATACAGGATTCAGCAGAAGTTGAGCAGCTGAGAAGCACTGGGACTTTGAATACCAACCCTGGTTTCAGGCAGCACTCTCCTAGTAGGAGTTACCTTTCTTCTGATTCCCTGTGGATGATCTGTTCACAAATGTGAGAGGTCACATTCTCCACTTGAGTATACACAGAAGTTACAAACCCTTGGGAGACGCTTTACACATAATTCCTACTGCGTAACGACTGTATTCTTCATCAGTTCAATTGTTCATTTGTTCTTTCCAGCATTCATTTATTAAACACACAGACATTCCACTCCATGCCAAGACTACTCTTTGTGTTGAAGATACATCTGTGAACACATGCCAACCTTGTTCTTATGATGCCTGCATTCTAGTAAGAGAAATAGAGAGTGAAAAATGAGCCAACAGGATGATACCACAGAGGGAAGCGAGTAGGGTGGCTCAGGAGGTTGGGATTGACACACATACACTCCTATGCATAAAACAGATAACTAATGAGAACTAACTCTTGAGCACAAGGAACTCTATTCACTGCTCTGTGGTGACCTAGATGGGAAGGAAATCCAAGGCAGAGTGGACATATGTATATGTGTGGTTGACTGAGTTTGTTGTATAGCAGAAACTAACACAGCGCTGTAAAGCGACTATACTCCAATAAAGAAAAAAGCACACACATACCCCCAAGCCCCCCAAAGGAGGCAATAAAGTAATTGCTGATTGTGCATGTACTGTAAAGACATCAAACAGAATGCAGAGATAAAAAGTAACACGGAGGACTTAGATGGAGCGTTCAGGGAAAGGCCTCTCTGACATTTAAGGTGGCATTTAAGCATTTAAGACTTCAGGCAAGAGAAGAAGCCAACTCCACAAAAGCCAGGAGAAGAGCATTCCAGACAGACAGAAAACCATGCTCCAAGGCCCTGAGGCAGCAGAGCACTGAGCAAAGGCCAGCCGGCCCGGAGCAAGACTGGAGAAGCCACGAGAGCCTGGACCTGCAGGAGGCAAGGAGCCCCAGTCAGGCACGCACATCATATTTTAAGGCTGTGGGAGACTGCAAAGTTTTAAGTGAGAAAATGACACAATCTGATTTATGTTTTCAAAAGCTCTCTCTAGCTGCTGTGTGGGAAATGGATTGGACAGGGTAAGAGCAGAAGGATGTTACGCTAAGTTGCAAAGTAAGCTAAAATAGGGCCTGTGCAGCCAAAGAGTTCACATCTGATGTGAGTCAAAGGCAGGAGAGTGAATGATCGCCATGTGGTATCGGCACGCAAGGCACCAAGGAGGAAAGGCTGGGTTTGATCCTGTCATCTATCAAGTTGGGCCACGTTAAAATAAAGTCAGACGGATGTAGATGACATTGTGTGTGTGTGTGTGTGTGTAAACAGTCGCTTCAGTCATGTCTGACTCTTTGGAACCCCACGGATTATAGCCCCTTAGTCCATGGGATTTTCCTGGCAAGAATACTGGAGTGGGTTGCCATGTCCTCCTCCAGGGGATCTTCCCAACCCAGGGATCAAACTTGAGTCTCCTGTGTCTCTTGCATTGCAGGTGG
This sequence comes from Madoqua kirkii, assembly GCA_006408675.1. NCBI lineage: Eukaryota > Metazoa > Chordata > Mammalia > Artiodactyla > Bovidae > Madoqua > Madoqua kirkii. The sequence goes on from SJYC01142950.1 coordinate 90,855, forward strand.
ATTCTTTACCTGCTAAGCCAACGGGGAAGCCCCTAGATGACATTACTTGTAGATTAAGAGACTGAATTCATGCAAAAATCACCGAGCCTGTTATTAGAAACTACTCTATGTATAAAAGAACAGGGCACTTTTCCAGTGATCTCCAACTTGGAAAAAGAGGTTGCTTCTAGTTTCTTTAGAAATCTTTGGTTTGGAACAGGTGCTCTTCTGAAAAACTGAAGCATTCGGGTTTTTTTCTGTGTATCAAACTCTCAGCCAAATCCCTCTGTGGTTGATGACTATTGAAACACTGCTCTCAGAAGACACAAGAGGATTCTCCTCTCTGGTGTGTGTCGGAGCTAGGAGTTCAGTAAAGATGATTGAAGTCATTTTCTTTTTTTTTTCACCTCGGAGTGTGTTCTTTTATTTTTGCTAAAGTAGGGCAGGGAGGGGAGGGTTGGCTTTGGTGGTGTTGTGTAAGATAAGACACAAGACAGGTGCACAGCACTGGCCACTGAGCAGGCAAGTAGATGCCTGGAGTGGCAGATGGAGCGATGGTGACCTAGAGGTCATCCCACGATGGATACAAAAATCTAAAGTCACTTCTGTCTTAAGGAGTCAACAGCAGTGTAGCTTCTGGTTGGTCCAAGTGAGCGGTGAGGCTCTGTGTGGGATGAGACCAGAGCTGGGAGATGAGGAGGGGGCTGTGGGAACTGGGAGAAAGGGACAAAATGAGGAATTAGGAAGCAAGGATGCCTACTTTCTTCCCCTCCCCCTTTCCCTGTCCCCTATTATAGCAAGGAGACTGACTTTGGATGCAGCAAAAGGACACAGCAGCAAACAGGGGTGGGCAAGGTGGCAGGATGAGGCTTCCCCCTCCTTCCTTCCCAATCCTTACTACCTGGCACTGGACACATGGTGACAAGCAGGAGTGGACCCAGCATGGAAGTCCCATTCTGGGTGTCACCGCCTATGCACAAAGCCAGTTTGGCTACTTACACACTGGAGAGGGTCCAGTTGGCAACCTCTCTGATCTCTAGTTGCCTCACCATTAAGTGAAGACAGTATACCTTCTTTGGATGGTTTTGAAGATCAAACAGGAGATGAGTTGACTCTACATTTACTCCCTCTTATCTTCCTTACCCCACTTGAGAATCTGTACTGGTCTCTCTAGTGCCTAGAAATCAATCCTCATGACACAGGGGGAAAAGAAAAAGTCGGTTGGAAATGGAGACGCTGTGTGTGCTGCCTGCTGGGTGGATAGCAGTTACGTAGAAGGGAGAACCAGGTTTAACTAGATGTTCTTAAGTCAAACCTTACTCGTTGTGCTCAAAAACCACATATATGCCCCCAGCTCTCCAACCATTGTTCTGACATTTGGATCTGTTGACTCAGTTCCTCTCAAAGTAATTTCTGTGACCTAGTTATCTTACCTCTGGTAAAGGATGAACAGATATTCATACCTTTGCAGATTTCCTTTCACTTTGCAGTGACACTTTAAAAACTCCTCACTATTAATAGTTTTTATAATGGGCATCAATATAAATCCTACTTGAAGAACTCTCTTCCTGCAATTGATTAACCACCACTCTTTTCATATTCATTATGCCAGTGACTTCAGTAAGTTATAAAGAAACACAGCACATGATTGGAATCGCATAGCTGGAAAAGAATTTTTCTACCTATAGTGCAATTAGGCACATATCTTTCAGAGGTTTCCAGGGACCTCAAAGTATTTCCATGGCTTTTTATCTTCAGTTCTCCTGGGATGCATAATCCTCAATTAACTGTTCAATCTCACTGAAGTCATGTTCGAAACTTGGAAATGTTTATTCCCTTTCCTCTGTTAGCAAGCCAGCCTAGTGCAGTGGTGAAGAGGGTGAAGAGGGTGGGGTTGCAAGTTGGACTGCAGAAGTTTGAGCTTTGATGCCACCATTTAAAATGACCCTGAGCAGGTTACTAGCTCTATAAAACAAAGGCTAAATTTAAGAATAAAAAAAGTACTTAACACATGGAAAATGTTTAGAATGATGCCTTGACACCTAATAAGCTCCCAATAAATGCTAGCTATTATTACTAGAAGGACTGATGCTGAAGCTGAAGCTCCAATACTTTGGCCACCTGATGCAAAGAGCCAACTCACTGGAAAAAAGCCTGATGTTGGGAAAGATGCAAGGAAAAAGAAGAAGCTTACAGAGGATGAGAGGGATTGAGAACATCACCAACTCAAGGGACAAGACTTTGAGCAAATTCTGTGTGAAGGACAGGGAAGCCTGGTGAGCTGCAGTCCATGGGGCTGCGAAGAGTCAGAACTGATTTAGGGCCTGAACAACAATTATTAGACAAAAAGGTGAAAAGCTGTGTGTCTCCCTCCCAGTAATGGACAGCTGCACAAAGCACAAGAAAACACTGTCCGTGGTTCTCTGCCAAAAATCTCAACTGATAAATAGTGCTTATTTTGCATGCTTGACTCAAAATGTAATGCAAACGCCTTTTTGTAAGTATCCCAGATAAGAATCTGAACAAGGTGGGCTTTCGACAGCAGGACAGCCCAGCTCTGCACTCTCACCTTCTGCCCTGGCTACAAGTTCGAGAATGGCAGGCCAAGGTGTGCTGGGAGCCGGGCCTCCCTGAGTGACAGCTGGTGCTGTCAAAAGTCGTTACCGCTGGTGTGCACAGACCTTCTGGCAAAGCCGGGCAGAACAGAAGAGCTGCAGTCTCCCTGCCCACCTGTCAGCCTGGGCCGAGAACAGCGGCGAAATTTGCTCTTTTCTTCCTTCAAAGGCTTCCAACGAGCCCCAGCGCCTTCATTAATGCCCGTCTCTTCAATCCCAGCCGGCCCCCTCGCCCTCCCCGAACACACACCCCGCAACCTATTCTTCCAAGAAGAGGATTAGCCCAATTAATCTCTGGACAAATGTCAAGGAGTCTGGGGGAGGGGCCCCCTTTCAAGTGCTGCCTCCCCGAGCGCAAATGAGACCAGACGCGGTGGCACACGGGGGAGGCGGCGCAGCTGCCAGCACAATGGCACCGGGTCGCTTCATCCCGGCCCAGCCGCCCTGGGGCTCGCTTTCTCGCCAGCCCGCGTCCTCGCAGACCACATCCCTCCTCCCACCATCTGCGATGTGAGCAGTGACGGGGAAGGAGCTGCGGCAGGAGAAGCC
>SJYC01142951.1:0-16130 GCA_006408675.1 Madoqua kirkii
CGCATCCCAGGCTGCTCTCCCATACCCCACCCCCAGCTCCACACTCACCTCCAAAGCCTGGTTGGAAAACCAAAGTCCTAGGTTCAAAGGAAGGACATGGAGAAGATTAAAAAGCCGCTGTGGGGGCGGGGGTGGGGGGAGCTGGCAGGATGGGAGCAAATTCTCATCATACAGATATAGATATGCCTATATTTATAGACGGGCTTCCCTGCAATGCAGGAGACCTGGGAAGATCCCTGGAGGAGGAAATGGCAACCCACTCCAGGATTCTTGCCTGAAAAATCCCGTGGAAGAAAGAGCCTGGCGGGCCACAGTCCATCGGGTCTCAAAGAGTCGGACACGACCAAGCAACTAACACTAACGCTTTACGGATGTTCCTGACCCAGGGATCGAACCTAGGTCTCCTGCATTGGAGGAGGATTACTTCTTTACTACTGAGCCACCTGGGAAGCCCCTAATACACACACACACACACCCCTTATGTCATCATTAATTTACCTCCCAACCATAGGCTTCATTGGCCTAATCCACGGGAGGAAAAGTCTTGAGAAAGAAAAGAATTGTCTTTGCTCTAATTCCCAGAAAGACCTCGTGAATCCATCCAAAGAAGTTACTGTTCTTATAAGAATTCTCTAGAATAGAGGTTTGCCAATCACTCCATAAAGGCATCCCAACATTTTAATTTCTAAAGTATTCTCTAGTCAGGAATCATCCCTCATTCTCTCTCTCTCTCCTCCTTCCCTCCCTCTCTGTTGATGGCCAGCAAAAGCTGGCTTACCCAGCAGGCTATTAAACAGCATTTCCACATGCTCCAGTCCAATGATTCAGTAATTAATTTTCATAATGATGATCTGGAAGGATTTCTAGAGTCTCCTGGAAGATCTCAGAATTATCTCTACCCTACTGGTTTTGCATATGCTTTGGGTGGAAGAGACAGTCTGGGTGTCCAGTCGTGGTGGTGCCACTTACTAGCCGTGTGACCTTGGCAAGTTACTTAACCTCCTTGCCTGTCACTGCTAACTCTTGGGGATGCAAAGTTTATAAAGAAAGGTAGTAGCTGACACTCTAGTTATGGAATGTGTCCTGTAAGGCAGATACTCTGCCAAATGACTTACCTGAATTATCTTATTTAATCTTCACCACAACTGCTAGGTTGGTATCAAGTTTATTTCACTATAGCCTCATTTATTCAACATAGCAAGGCACATATGGCTCCTATGTTGATTATTAACTATATCTAGTAAATAGAAATACTTCATTTCCTGACTGTTAGATGGCAGAGCCAGTCTTCTTCAGAGTGACAATTATTATCTAAAAGTCTTCTGTTCAAATGCGCTTCTAAAATTAGAATTTGTTTTTTTGTGTGTGGACTTTTAGAAAGACGACTCCTATAACAAAGAAAATATACTGGTTTGGGACATCTGGTAATTGAACACGGTAAAATTTCTGTAATAAAACATGAACATTCTCCCTAAGAGGACAATGAAGAGCTTCACAGCATCTCAAAACAGATTTTGCTACCAAAGTAGGTCAAGATAGGAGAAGTTCTGCCACCAAAGAAGTTAGGGATAAAAATAGACTCCTGTTGTTTTTGTTTGGATTCCAGCATTTCAGACAAGGGATGGTGAACTTCACTGCACAAAAACATGAGGTAAAGAAGCAAAATTCTAATCCTATTTCTGACAGTAAACATTGTATGGTCTTGGGCAGATCACCATAGCTTTCTGGTTTCAGATTCTTCATCTACAGAATGATGGCCTGCTACTGCTTCCTAGCTTCCCTGTGGCTCAGCTGGTGAAGAATCTGCCTGCAGTGAGGGAGACCTGGGTTTGATCCCAGGGTTGGGAAGATCCCCTGGAGAAAGGCAAAGCTACCCACTTCAGTATTCCAACCTGGAGAATTCCATGGACTGTACAGTCCACGGGGTCACAGAGAGTTGGACACAACTGAGCTACTTTCACTCTTTCCACTTTCACTGTCTCCTGAGTTATGCAGAAATAGCTGTGACGTTCAAACGAAACAGGATTCACCAAGGCATGTTGAGTAAGTGAGGTGTTTAGCAAACTCAAGCTGTTTACTATCTTTCAAAAATTATTCTAAAGAATATTATAGTCTTAATTACGCACCAGTGAAGGACAGGGATGAGCTTCCCCGGTGGCTCTAGTGGTAAAGAACCTGCCTGTCAATTCATGAGACACTAGAGATGCGGGTTCAATCCCTGAGTCGGGGAGATCCCCTGGAGGAGAACTTGGCAACTCACTCCAGTATTCTTACCTGGAGAATCCCATGGACAGAGGAGCCTGGTGGAAGAGCCTACAGTTCATAGGGCTGCAAGGAGTCAGACAGGACTGAGACAACTTAGCACACATATGCACGAAGAACAGGGAAGCCTGGCCTGCTTTGGTCCACGAGGTCTCAAAGGATTGCACACAACTTAATGACTGAACGACAACAACTAATGCACTACTGCTTCCTGATTGAAGGGCATAGTGTTGCTTCTACAGGAAGAGAACACACTTACATCTCTTTCTCGCATGCATCATGGTTGCTGATTCTTATACATCAGTAAAGATCAGTGTATGCATGATGACTGTTCTACTACAATATTTTTCTTACTTAATCTGTAAGAAACCACCTCCAGGAAACAATGGCCAGCTGCCGGGTCAAATCACTGTAGTCACTGAACACCCCAATGACCTTCTGTGCTTTGAAGAAGCAAGAGTCAGGTCATTCCTAACCTGATTTCACAGCTTCTTAAAAATCTGTCTTTCTCTGGGATCATGAAGAGTCAAACTATCCAGTTCATAGTCCCAGCCTGGCCTCTAACCTTCTGTGTGATCTAAGACACTGCACAGCACCTCTCGGATGTGCTGTTAAGTCAGGTGAGCCTAGGTAGGCTTTAGACAGAAAGAGAGGGCTCACTGAAGGTTTTGCTGTTCTCATAGGTTCAAACTCTGGTGGACCCTGCCACACACCCTCTTTGCACTGATGTCAGTCACGTGTTGCAGATGTCAGTCAGTCCAGCTGCAACAGCTGAGTCCAGCACCACCCACACTGAGTCATAGTTGCCTGCTTTCTCCTGGCTGTGAGTCTCCTCTGAATCCCAGGGCAGAGCCCATGACCTGCTCCCCCTTTACACCGCTTTATGCCTTTTCAGCTTGAAGAGTCTCCATAGCTGAGTGATTTGTCCCATTAGTCATGGTTGTATGAAATTAACCGTGAATGTTCTCCAGTGTTTGTGGCAACCTTTCTGCCAGAGGGCAATGATAACTATAAGCCACCCTCTTGTGATGTTAACTTTTGGAAACAGAGCCTCCCCCCATCCAATAAAATGCAGTGGAGTGGATGTCTGAAAAGAAAGAAAATGTCCTAAGTGTTACCTTACATATAGAAAGAGGACACACTGAGTAACCCTGCCTGTATAATAAAGCTAGTAATTTATTCTCAATGACTGAAAGGCATTCTGTGGTTTAAAACTCCCAGGTCTCTGGCATGTATGAAAATCACACTGTAGCACAGAGGACAAAAAAAAAAAAAGCACTGGACTTAGAAATGGAACTTTCTCTATCCTCAAGGAAGCTGCATCCTAACAGAGGAGCTGGATAGATAAGACAGATTATTATCTTGTATTACTACATAAAACTATGGAGGGCTTCCCCAGTGGCTCAGAGAGTCTAACATCTGCCTGCAATACAGGAGACTTGGATTCGATTCCTGGGTCAGGAAGATCCCCTGGAGAAGGGAATGGCTACCTACTCCACTATTTTTGCCTAGAGAATCCCATGGACAGAGGAGCCTGGAGCGCTACAGTCAATGGGGTCACAAAGAGTCAGATATGACTGAGCAGCTAACATTTTCACTACAGAAAATAATATGTAGGAGCTATGATAAACATAGTCATAGGTTTCTTGGGAGATATAACAGTGCATACCCTATCCTGAAGGTTCAAGGAAGACTTCTTAGAGGAGGCAATACATTAATGTTACCTAAACCCTCTAAACCATAGTTTTCTCATTTTAGTGGCATGTAGAATACTATACCAACATTGATGTTAAAAACTTCAACATGTAGATACAAGTTGCCACAACATTCCTGGCTCAAGAAATAATAGCTACTGATCTCTCATACTGATACTGAAGCTAATGAATGTTCTGTTTTTAAAATTTAATTTTGTATTGGAGTATAGTTGATTTACAATGTGATGTTAGCTTCATATATACGTCAAAGTTATTCAGTTCAGTTATACATATACACATATCCATCTTTTTTCAGATACTTTTCCCATATAGGTTATTATAGACTATTGAGTAGAATTCCCTGTGCTATAAAGTAGGTCTGTGGCTAATGAATGTTCTTAAAGCAAGAAATACTTTTAACCCAAAAGTCCCACCAAAAATTGACTCATGTCATTTCCTACTGTTTTATTATTTTAAGACATCCCAGATTCTGAAGATAGACTGATAACTGTTCTGAGCAGCTTTTTGTTTTCAATAACTTCTGGCAAATAAGTTCTCTCAGGTCAAAGAACAAGCTGTGTTTCTACACGCATTTTCCTTTCTTTCTCCCTCACCTTTACTACCATATCTGGCGCTCTTTATGTCCTGGAAGAAATATTTGCATGTTCAGAACTTGTACTGGGTGACGGCTGCCCAGTAGCTCAAGAAGAAGCAATAGGTAGCTAAGCCTATTGGGTGGCTAGGAGCTACAGTGGACTGGGGCAAAATTTTCACACTGAACCAACTGCTCAACAAGTACTCACTCTAGACAGGTGTTGTGAAGGACGGGGCAAGAAATCGTTCTTTCCTCAAGGAGTTTGTGAGATACTTGAAAGGCAAGACTAGTGCAATTGGAAAATGAAAGGATAATAAAATGCAATATATAATGAAGACAAAAAACCATTAAATATATGATATTTGTTTTTCTCTTTCTGATTTACTTCTTTCTGTATGACAGTCTCTAGGTCCATTCACAGCTCTGCAAATGACCCAATTTTGTCCCTTATAATAGCTGAGTAATATTTCATTGTGTATACGTATCACACCTTCTTTATCCACTCATCTGTTGATGAATATGAACATTTAGGTTGCTTCCATGCCATGGCTATTGTACACAGTGCTGCAATGAATATTAACTCATACCTGTGGAATCTAGAAAAATGGCACAGATGAACTTATCTGCATGACAGGAATAGAGATGCAGACATAGAAAACATGTTGATATGGAGGGGTGGGAGGAACTGAGACTGGGATTGACATATATATACACTAGCATGTGTAAAACATGCAGCTAGTGGGTAGCTGCTGCACAGCACAGGGAGCTCAGCTCAGTGCTCCGTGATGACCTAGAGGGGCGGCATGCGAGGGTGGGAGGGAAGGCCAAGAGGGTGGGGATATGTGCATACACAGAGCCGATTCATTTCACTGTACAGCAAAAACTGACATAAAACTGTAAAACAACTATACTTATATTTAAAAAAAATGAAATACACACACTGTGATAGGTTAAAGGGAAACAAATTATTGTGGCAGACCCAGGCAGCAGGAAGGATTAGGTTCTGAGGACGGAGGATCTGAACGGTAGTGAGGAGCAGGTCCTGCAGTTGAAGGGAGAGCCGAAGCAAGGACAGAGACACAGAAGCATGGCCTGCCCACAGGCAGCACATAGACCTCCCGGGCTAGAGGGCAGGGCTATGCTAGGTATGAGAACCACCCTGCAAGGCTTACTTCCGATCCAGGCAAAAGTGAGGTGGGTGGTTATCTCATCCCTTGTCTAACTCTGTACAAAATTCTTACCCAGACATCTTTAGATCTTATGTAGAGATCTAAAACTACTATCAAGCCCCTTAGTTTTTAGTCATTGTCTGTGTGATGAGATGCAAGGCACCCCATTTGCTTTACATCCATGATCTCGTATGTGCTCAGGGTAACTGATGACTTCAGAATCTCCGTACTGCTCTCTTTCTGTCTCACATACGGCAATGCGGCTATACTAAGACCACTTGGTAGGTTTCTCTGTCCTCATCGAAGAAGAATGACTACCAACCAGTTTCTGGTTGTAACACAAAAGTCTTGCAACAGAACACAGTTATCTGAGTTGGATATTATACGAAAAAGTCTTCCCTGGTTACTCAGCTGGTAAAGAATTCACCTGCAATGCAGGAGACCTTGCTTCGATCCCTGGGTTGGGAAGATCCCACAGAGAAGGGATAAGCCACCCACTGTAGTATTCTTGTCTGGAGAATCGCAATGGACAGAGGAGCCTGGTGGGCTACAGTCCACAGGACCACAAAGAGACATGACTGAGCAAGGAAGCAGAGCATGTTATATGAGAAAAGAAAAGATAGTGTCCTGAAGACTCCAAACTGCAGAATAATCCTTAAGTTTTCTCTCCCCTCCTTACCTCTGACCCCATCAATGATCAAATCTGATCAGTTCCACCTCCTCGTCATCTCATGTACCCACCTGTAGCTTTACTCCAAAGTCACTCAATTCAAGTCTTCATCTTTCTTAACTACCACACAGTATTATATAGTATTGGCTAGGTACACAATCTATAGTAGCATTATAATAGTACCCTTAATCCAGACATTCTTCTGCATCTGTAAATTCAACAAACACAGTTTTACCTATTTCCCTAAACACACAGTCAAACCACTCAATTGCTTGTGTTGATGGTTTACACTGTACCCCTATCCCTACATATGCACATGTGTCACACACACGTGAACCAGGACTTGGTCCTTTCTATCTATTCTTACTATTAAATAGAAGGAGAGAATTCAGAGGCTATTTTTCTACTGCTGGTTTAGCATTTTACTTGTCCTTTTTAGAATGCCAACTTCTTCATATGAAGAGTCTCTATATGTAAATCAGTGGTATCCTAGGATTCCTTTAGTGTTCTCAGATCACAGACATTTTAGCCTATGATTTATCCTATGAAAGGAGTCTAAAAATTATGCCTAAAATTATGGTACAGTCCAAAGTCTTTGACCGTTATGTGGGACTTAACAATAATTTGAGTATTCCTATCCTGACTCCATAAATCCAGGAATGAAGATCTTAATTTTCTATTTGAATTGACACAAAGGGAATCCATCACCTGGCCTGGAAAAGTTGCCAGAACTGGGTGGCTCCATGGATCTGTGGATAATTTCATCCAAACAGGCATCTTTTCTGATCTGCTACATGGAAGTCGAATCATTCTGTCTCTGAAGAGATATAAGATGTTGACCGTCAAATTCATCCTGAAATAAGTCATCAATCCAACTGAGCTAAAGTGGGATTGCAATAAAACCCCTCAGATACTAATGGTCCTAGAGGGAGACATGACTGAGCGAGTCCCACTCTTTGCGAACCCATGGACTGTAGCCTTCCAGGCTCCTCTGTCCATGGAATTCTCCAGGCAAGAATACTGGAGTGGGTTGCCATTCCCTTCTCCAGGGGATCTTCTTGACCCAAGGATCAAACCCAGGTCTCTTGCACTGCATAGATTCTTTACCATCTGAGCCACCAGGAAAGCCCAGAGAGGGGCTTTCCCCTATAGAAAACGGTTTCCATTTTCTATAAAGTCATGAAGCGATCACAGTGAAATAATAGATGAAGTTTAGATGAATTTAGTAGGGTAAAGTCTAATTAGCAGATTTGTGATAAAGGATTTAATATTGTGACATATAGCCTGTATTGTCTTCAGTTTCCTCATATATTGAAAACAAGCAAAACAAGTATAATTATACTGAAATCTAGCAGTTAGGACCTAAATAAAAAAATTACTTCAATTATTTTTAATAGAGGGAGTTTAATGTAGGAACTGGTTTTACAGGTACTGGAGACTATAAGCCAAAGATCAGACAATGGGGAAATCCAGGGATGAACAAGAGCAGAAAGGTCTACCTACCCATTGCTGGAGGGACCAAGAGAGGAGAGAATGTTTATTAGAGCCTAGGGGTGGATCCTGCCTGGAGAATCCCAGGGACAGCGGAGCCTGGTGGGCTGCTGTCTATGGGGTCGCACAGAGTCAGACACGACTGAAGCGACTTAGCAGCAGCAGCAGCAGCAGAGGTGGATCCACCAAGTGGAAGCTAGAACTATCATCTGTCAGACCTATGGGAGCTAGTGCCATACAGAAGATGCAGCCCAAAGCAGAGAAACATGCAAGAAATATGACTTCTTCATCCATCCTACCCTAGACTTCCTCCAGTGTCTCTCAGTGCTCAAACCCAGCGAGGAACTTGTGGACAGAAGAGGCTAGGAATTGCAGCTACAGGATACAGGCCCCCTCGATGCAGAGCAGGCCAGAGGAGGGGCAGTGCGGGCTTCAAGACTCCATATAATTACTGTGAGGGTTAAATGAGCCATCATATAAGAGCATCCATCATAAGGTCTCATACACCAGGAGTTTTCAATAAAAGTTTGTTCAATAACATACCACTGTGCACACAGAGGACCTGATGACTCACAATGTTACCAAATCTATAGGTACAAAGCAACGCCACTTGTTATTTTTATTTTTCAGATATAGTTACCAAAAAAAAAATTCAGCAAAAATGCATTACCACCTTCCAAAGGAGAAGCTGCAGATGGTATTTGTTCCTTTCACAGAAGCATCTCAGTGAAATTAGTGAAAGTGAAGTGAAGTCGCTCAGTCGTGTCGGACTCTTTGCGACTCCATGGACTATTTTTGTCTATTAAATTCCTAGGCATTCAGCTCTTTTTTCTAATGTGATCATCTCATGAAGAAACCAACAAGTCAATTAAATCAGGACAAATGGCGAGCTGATGTCTAAGGTTGTTTCTGGCTCTGCCACCCTGATTGCTCAATTGCATGAGTTGATAAAATGACGAAAGGATTCGAGGTACCTTCTTAGTCAGTTCTGAGTATCACCTGAATCATTAACAAGAATATGCTTTTTTTTTCTCAAATTTCAAATACACATGGAGAAAAGTGCAAAGCATTTAATTCTCTCAATTCTGAAAGAGGATTTTTCCAAGATAACTGACTTGAGGAACACATTTTTCCAAACCAAAGGGGACATTAAAGGGACCTATTGCTTGTTTTGGATTTTTGTTTGTTTGTTTGTGATCTACATATATATGTGTTCTGGACATAATCCAGGGTGGATTTCTTATGTATAAACTGATTGGGTAATACGTGGTGAATAACGATGTCCTCTGCTCTACAGAGAATTAATAATAGGTCTTATTATTAGGTGATGCTTATAATTAGTGTCTGGCATTGTTCTAAATACTTTACATATATAAACTCACTTATTTTCCTAACAACTTTATGAGCTAGGCACTATTCCCACTTTACAGATTTGAAACCTGAGGCCCAGAGAGGTTAAGCAGCATGTTTATGCTCCCTAAGCTTGTCACCAGGAGAAGCAGGGGTTCAGTCCTGGCAGTCTGGCTCCAGAACCCATGCTCTTAAACACGGTGCTATGCTGAGAGAAAAAAAGAAAGACTTTCTAAGAAGAAAAACGACAAGTCAGACTCCTCTCACTTGTATGTGGACGTCTCTCCTGACTAGCTCCCACCTACTCTCCAGCCTTCATGAGTCCACCAATCCCTCTCACCCGACTCCAGCCACAGATGGCTTCCATTCACACTCATGCTCACCCAAGCTCCCTACCACAGGGCCCTTGCATGTGCTCTTCCCTCCGCCTGGTATGCACTCTTGTCCCCTTTCCCTGGTGTTGCTCTTCCACCTCTCAGATCTCCAAACAAGCTTTCCCTGGCTATTAAGCTTGGATTATAGGCTTTCCTGGTTCAAAACACTTCCCTTACTTAGCTTTCATCAGAGCTACCATCTGACATCTCTTTACATGATTTGTATCCGCTTAGCTTCCTCGGATATCCTCAGTGTCTGGAACATAATGCATGTTCAGTAAATACTTATTGACTGACCTCCTGGTTGATTTATATTTGTCTGATCCCTGGACTGTGTGCTTCATGAAGGAGGGAAACACGTGTGTTTATACTCCTGCTGCATCCTCAACACTTAGTTAACTGCCTGACACAAAACTGATACCTACTGAGCAAAACACATAAACCAGAGCACAGTTTTTTTTTAAACTTTTTAAATTTTACATTAAAGTGTAGCCGATTAACAATGCTGTGATAGTTTTAGGTGGACAGCAAAGGGACTCAGCCATACATATACCTGTATCCATTCTCCCCCAGATTGCCCTCCCATCCAGGCTGCCACATAACATTGAGCAGAGTTCCCTGTGCTGTACAGCGGACCTGGTTGATTATCCATTTTAAATATAGCAGTGTGTACATGTCCATCGCCATCTCCCTAACTGTCCTTTCCCCCATCCTTCCAGAGCACTATTGTATTATCTCTACAGCAATTATAGAAATTTCCTGTGATCCTTTTTAAAAAGTGAGTCTCTGATCCTACTAATTTCCAAAGAAAAACTTCAATAGGCCCAGAAGATAGGGTTTTCAGCACTCTTGCCCATGCGGCCCTCAGATCTCATGGAGTAGACCAAAGCTAGATTTCAGAGGCAGCCTGCAGGGCTCACCTGTCTCCTCCAGGGGTGGCCTGCCTCCCTGAACAGGAGCTTGGGGACCACATCAATGCAGGCTGGTTTGCAACCTCCAACTTGCAGTCCTCTGACCCCTCATCCCTCTTATGTCCACTTTAGATCATCCACATGTTGCCAACAACTGTAATTCTAGAAAGAAGAACAGCAAAGACCAAAAAGGCAATCATTTCCTCAGACAGCTTTGGACAACTGACTTTTCTTCAAGTGGAAGGAATGGTAAAGAAGCTCCCTCCTCCTTTGATGGCCTTTGGGACTTATCACTTTTGTCACAGCTTCTCCTGAAAGTTATTACCACCTGCTGTCACTGGGCTCAACCTTTCCTCTGCGACTGAATGAAATCAAAGCTGTCTCTCCACCTCAATTTGCAGGAGAGCAACCTGTCTTCCCCACAGCATCAGGAGGCAGAACTTGCTCACTCAGGGTTTGAAACCATCCCTGACCTTTGACCCAAAGGAAGTGCAGGGCTTGGAACTCTGGCATTCCAACTCAGAAAGGTTGCTGACCTCTGGCTTGGAAAGCACGCAGTCACCTCAACTCACTGCCAGTGATTAGGCAGATTCTTCTCATCCTCCTCTCTTCTTTGAGCAAAGACTGTCATCAAAATAACTAGACAGATATAGGGGCTGCAATCAAAAACTAGAATGCAATCCTTTTTAACAGGGGGGAGCTTTAAATAAGCCATACACTAATGGGCAGATAACGTAGGATTCCACTTACACGATGTATCTAGAGAAGTCAAATTCTTAGAGACAGGAAGTAGAATGGTGGTTGCTGGAGATTAGGGAAAGGGAAGCTTTGTTAATGGGTAAAGGGCTTCAGTTTGTGATGATGAGAAAGTTCTGGAGGTGAAGTGTGCTGATGGTTATGCAATAGTGTGAATGTACTGATATTCAACCTCACAGAAGAGTGCATGTAAAAACGGCTAAAATGGCAAATTTTACTACAACTTTTTAAAAAAGCAGAGGCTTTACAGATCTTGACCTTGGCATCTTTTCAATCTTTTCCTACACTTGCTGGCCAGTAGTTCCAAAAGTTAAAACAAGCAAACAAATAAACAAGTTTCCAAGCCTTTCCTCTTAAGCAATCTCCCTCGTCATATTTCTACTGCCCCTCAATATGGGAGCTTTGATATGATGCTTTTCTTGTCAGACTACGCTGTCAATCCAAAGAACCCCAGAACTCAGCAGTTTCAAATAACAAAAAAGCATTTCTTGTTCTCTGTACATGTCCACAGTGAGTCTATAAGAAGATTCCTTTTCAATTCCATCCTGTCCTTGAGCGCAGAAGTTACAAGATCGCACAACATCAAAAGGCATGTCATTACATGCTTTATTTGGGGAGATAAAAAAATCTGGTCATATTCTCAGAGGAGCAAAACCTTTAAAAAGGGAATAAGCTGATCTTTGAGATTACTTATTCTAGGCTATCTGGCCTCAGAAGACCCTGAGTTGCAACAGATTTTAAAGGAGACTCCATAAATCCACATGCCCTGCCTTCACCCACTGACAGTGTGCGTTCAAGTGCAGAGCCCCAGGCGAGACCTCCTGACTGTTTTATAACGGCCAGATAAACATCCCCATCAGAGAAGAGCCATCCCATCCAGGCCCTCGGAAGGATAAGGCAAGCTCAGACAGTATGAAAGCCCACGCCGCTCATTCCATATGAAAATGACAAGGTTTCTTAGAGGCTGGGCTTCACACTCAGTGTGCAGGATGGGAGCCTAGTAGAAGACTAGACCTGGAGACTCCTTTACATACACACATTCGAGCACAGATTAACAAAACCTTCAAATGCCATCCTGCTGTCCTTCCTGTTTAGTCAATATCAGAAAAGCTCAGGTACCATCACTCCTGGTATATTCATCCAGTACACCCACATGCTAGTAGGCAGAGAAATGCCGGCTGGCCCTGCCTTGCCTTACATGCTAATGATAGCTTTGGGAAGATTTTTAAGTATCTCCGGCAGATTGAGCAGAATGTTATAACAGTCACGAGCTAAAACAGAAAAGGAACAGTATAAAGTACAAAATCCAGTTTTCAGTGTTGACAAAATAGCAGCACCAGTGATATGACTCAGCACAGGAGCATATTCAGCCACTCTTTCCATTTTTATTGCCGTCGCCTCCTTCTTGTGATTAATCCGACTGCATAAAGAAACATCTCAATCCCCAGTTATAAAGTTAGCTATTGCTTGAAGCTCATATATGCGGTGGCAAATTTCTTCTAGAAAGACTAAGTTTTAAAGATATCATATTGTAAAGTAATTCGCCTCTAATTAAATAAACTTATTAAAAAATAATAAAGATATCAATCACCAAAACATTCCACATGATTACAATGACTTGGATTCAGATTTTAGGAAGGGATAAACCAAGAGACTGAAAAACAAGCAAAAGTGAATGGTTTTTTTCCCTGGAAGTCTATAAACTAGGGGCAGTAGTTTGGTGATAAAACCTGGGATTTTAAAGTCACAGATACAGATTAAACCTTTGTTCTCTAGTTAGGGAGTCTGAGATCAACATGCACACGCTGCTATATTTAAAATGGATAACCAACAAGGTCCTACTGTATAGCACAGGGAACTCTGCTCAGTGTTATATGGCTTTCTGGATGGGAGGGGAGTTTGGGAGAGAATGGCCACATGTATACACATGGCTAAGCCAGTTTGCTGTCCACCTGAAACTATTATAACATTGTTAATTGGCTATGCTGCTGCTACTGCTAAGTCGCTTCAGTCGTGTCCAACTCTGTGCAACCCCACAGACTGGACTATGCAGCCCACCAGGCTCTGCTATACCTGAGATTCTCCAGGCAAGAACACTGGAGTGGGTTGCCGTTTCCTTCTCCAATACATTAAAGTGAAAAGTGAAAGGGAAGTCGCTCAGTCGTGTCCAACTCTTAGCGACCCCATAGACTGCAGTGCACCACGCTCCTCCATCCATGAGATTTTCCAGGCAGGAGCACTGGACTGGGGTGCCATTGCCTTCTCCATTCATTGGCTATATTCCAGTACAATACTCCAGTACAAAATGAAAACTTAGAAAAATAAACATTCCCCAATCACCTACTAGCCACAAGACAGTGACCATACCACAAAACCATAGTAAGTCTGAATTCCTTCACCTGTAAAATGAGGAAAACAACATCTACTGCCTATGGAGGTTGTGAGGATGAAATGAGACAATCCATATAAAGCCCTTAGCAGAATGTGTGGTGTATACACAGCAGTGATATTATTTGATAGAACCGTATGAGGAAAGAGAATTCCTCGACTAAATTCAAGTCATATCTGCAAAACTGCCTGGGAGTCCAATTGCAGAAAGACCTTGTGAATCTCACTGACATTCTCTTGTCCAAACTCCCAGTGGCATAATTCTCCAGCTGCACAGTTGAACTCACCCAGAGATCAGGAGTGACAGACCTAAGCAACTTGGCTTTAGTGACTATTCTGATGGGCACTGAAAGCATGAGGTTTGTTTGTGGTGATTTATTCTGTTGTTGAACTCCAGGGAGGACTGGTGGACACCCTGCTAATAAAGTCATACTCCTGGCCTGATCATCTCTTGGTGTTTAAGAGGAGACAATAACACACGTTGATGCCAAGTGATTGAGGACAAGCATGAAACTTGGAAGAGACCAAGAGTTTTCTGAGGCCTCCCCTATAGACTCAGAGCTGTTGGTGCTGCTGTTTTGTCAATAGAAAGGCCCTCATTTAGATGTTTACTTCCACTGTCTTTTCTTCCTTTTGACTAATGCTGCCACTATAATATGTCCTTTCATCTGGCCCAGTAGTCTAAGGAGTCCTCCTAGGTTTCTCACCAGGAAGTAACTGTACACCTTCAGGACTTATTAGCCTTGTCTGCAAATAAGAACCATCTGGAGCGCTTTTAAAAGTCCAGATCCACAGGTCACACCCAGAACAACTGAATCTGATTCTCCCATGCATCCAGGTATGTTAAAGCTCCCCAGAAAATGGATTCACAGGTGGCACTAGTGGTAAAAGAACCTGCCTGCCAATGCAGGAGACATAAAAGATGCGGGTTTCGATCCCCTGGGGCGGGAAGACCCCCCCTGGAGGAGGGCATGGCAACTCACTCAAGTATTCTTGCCTGGGAAATCTGCATGGACAGAGGAGCCTGGAGGGCTACAGTCCATAGGGTCATACAGAGTGGGACACGACTGAAGCGACTTAACACTCAGAAAATGGCAATGTACAGCCAACGCTGAGAGCTGCTATTGTACTAAAAAATGTAGATACCCCTGAGACTAACAATACACTGAGAAAACAAGTAAGCTGAAATGGTGGTCTATGATCAGTTAATCCTGAAGACTTACCTGATAAATTGACCAGACAGATGTTGCCAGCAATTAAGTTGACATGTTCATGGATGTGCATGTGAGAGTGCATGGGCGCACACACACACACACACACACACACACACACACCCTTCTGCCTGCCCCAGTGTGCTATGATTTCCAGCTAAGACAG
The DNA here is from genome assembly GCA_006408675.1 of Madoqua kirkii. Taxonomy (NCBI): domain Eukaryota; kingdom Metazoa; phylum Chordata; class Mammalia; order Artiodactyla; family Bovidae; genus Madoqua; species Madoqua kirkii. The sequence continues at coordinate 15,038 of SJYC01142951.1, forward strand.
GTCTTTCTGCCCCTTTCTTCTCTCAGCAAGTTTGCTGTTTACACCCATCTCACTCCCTCTACGTGATGCTTCAAGAGATTAGCCCCTCAAGAAAAGCGACAGTAAACTTTGAGATACACTTCCATCCCCTCCACCCCCCTCCAAAAAAAAAAAAAGGGATTTTCTACTTAGGGAGGGGATTTTCTACTTAGCAGCAGACCAAGGGCAGTGTGGCCAGGGACTCAGTGTCCCCAAAGTCACACTAGAGCAGAGAGATCAGAAAGAAAGAGAACCCTTCCATATTTACCATGTGACGCCTTCAGATAAGCAACATCAGACAGCTTACAAAATGAGAGAAGAGAGATGGTCATCTAAACTGGTGTGTTGAGGACTCCAGCGTGATGACGTCCCTTGTATTGTGGGTCTGTCTTTCAGTTCTCAGGTTGCACATGGATACTCCAAGCCATGGGTTCCCTGCATTTCTCCTTCTGAGCCACAATCACGCCGACTCCCCCAGTCTTCTCCCTCTCCTCTAGCTCAGAAGCTAAGACTCTGGGTTTGCCTCCCACCTCCCTTCCAAGCAGTTTGTTTGCATATTTTTGTCTGGCTGAAAAATATCCTTGTGTTTTCACTGGCCTAGTTTTTGGCAACAGTGTCTCTTGTGGCTGGAGGAGAGACTCATGAGACAGAGAGAGAGCCCTTGAACACGGACCATTTGAGTCTCTATCCTCATGGGCCACTGAGGACTTTGGGGTGGGGTGCCTAGGACGGGGCCAGGCAAGTGCAGTGACCAGGACAGACTTCAGCAAGGAACGGCCTGGCACCTGGGTTGGCTGGCTGATTCAGCTCAGATTCGCAGAAGTGAAAAACAGATACTCATAGAAGGCAGGGTCGCAATCTGAATATACGTGTAAGGACAGCCTGCCGTGCCAGGGAGCAGGGGCCTGGTGAATTGTCCGCCAAGGACCCCACAAAAGATGTGAGGGTTTTCCAGGTTGATAGCCAAAGCCCTGAGGGCTTGCAGGCCAAAACAGATGATCATCCCAGTCCAACCCAGTCAACAGCAGGGCTCTGCCCTCTCCGGCACATCCTCCCCACCCCGCCCCCGCCCCGC